>JAJJMC010014390.1:2096789-2127674 GCA_023531435.1 Papaver californicum | reverse complement strand
TACTTCTTTACCAGGTCGACGATTTGTTGTTGATGTAGTTGTTGTTGGAGTTTCATCATCAAATTCATTGTCTCCTCTAATTGGAGATACAATTGATTTATCTTTATCTTCTTCTTCATTCTCTTCTTCTTCTTCTTCGTCGTAATCTTCGTCTAGCTCTAGTTTCACTGGTTGATTATTATTAGCAGTAGTATTATTTTCTTCTTCTTCATTGTTTTCGTCCTCATCTTCCTCAAAAGCAACCTCAAAGGGATCTTTGGATGATTGTTTCATAGTAATCTAACCTTTCAATTATCTCCCAGAAACCCTAATTTACAGTTTCAAACAAACCGCCCAATTCCAAGATTTCTAGCTTCTTCAGAAAGAGTTTTTCACGTTTAAAAGGTTCCAGCTTAAAAAAACGTCTTATAAGGGCAACCACAATCATCGACCAAAACGTCGATCATCGATGAAAAATGATCGATGGTCGAAGTTTTACTGCCACAGCCATCGATTAATTTTAGTCATTTGATCGACAGTTTTCACTGTTCCTGACTATACATAGTCTTTCGTCGTCGACGAAAAATTTTACTCGGACGAGATCCTAGAATACCGCATGTCCCCGAGCGAAAGTCCAGAATCTCGCTGACTTATACGGGCGAAGAGTTAGCATTTCGCCAGTGTAAACGAAATCCTAGACTTCCGCTCCGCAAAACGGGATCCTAGAACCTCGCCCCTCTCTTATGCGAGATTCTAAAGTTCTGCCCAGAAAAAACTATACCAGGCCCGACCCTAGAGTTCCGCCTGGCATCAATCAAAATAAACCAGGTGGAAGCCTAGTATCTCGCTCCATGGACCGGCGAGATGTTGGGAGCTCGCCCGAGTTTTTTAAATGGGGCGGGATGTCCTAGTTTCGTCCATTTTTTCAAGCGAGATTCTAGTATCTCGCTTGTCACCAAACTCCATCCTAGAGTCTCGCCCGACTATCTACCGCTATTCTTGCACCCGACGAAAGATCAAAATTTTGGTCATTTGATCGATGGGTATCATCTACCCATTGTGGATGCCCTAACGGCCGTTCTAATGTTTCTTTCTTCCTTCTAGGCCGTTCTGTGTCGCTTGACTCGCTTATATAACGTTTGAATCTGATTCAAATTCTAAATCTGACTCGGTTCCTAGTCAGATTTAATCGCTTGTTTTTTTATTTTTCTGATGTTTGATTCAAAATCTTATACCTTTCGTATATCTGATTGGAAGGTATTTACCTGATTCAAATTCTAAATCTGACCCGGTTCCTAGTCAGATGTTAGATCACTTGTTTTCTATTTTTCTGATGTTTTACTCAAAATATGATACCGTTGATATATCTGACTGTAAGATATTTGAGTCTGGTATAATTTTGTACCTGATTCGTTTATATTCAAACTTAGAATCAAACGAGTCAATTTAGCAAGAAAAAACAAACAAACTGCCAATTTAAGTCTCTCAGCCAGCTTGACTTGTTTAAGTTTTGGTGAGCACAAACCATAACCAATGATGTGTGGGATTGATTAGTTACAGAATAAGCATAATTAGATTTGTGCTCGTACTACGCAACGGGTATAGTTGCTCGTGCCTTTTTGAATTTGTTACGCTTGAGAATTGCTCGTATTTTTTTATAATACGCTCTAAGCAAGTTCTTATAATTTCGTTATGAGGAATTTCACTATCTTCCAAAGCTAACCTCACCGAATATAGTTTTTTGGTAAGAGACTGAGTCTAAGTTTTGAAATAAGATTAATTTTATGTCGTACGAATAAAAAGTATATTTAAAATGAAACAAATAACGATGATGAAATTGATAGTTACTCGTACTCATATGTATTGGATTCACCTCTTTTACAAAGTTAAAAAAAATATTGGAGAAACTGACTTTAAGTCTTAGAGTTGATTTTGCGTTGACATGGGTTGAAGTTTAAAACTTGCGCTCTTCTTCTTTTAAGTGGTAGTACATATTCATCATTGAACACCAGAGAAACTCATATCGTTACCACATGAATGTATGCAACAACTTAATATCTACAACTAATCCAGCCATTAATCATCCATGATTCATCATGAGAATCACCATTCAAATTTCTCTTCCACCGTAAACAAAAAGAACATCAAAAAGAAACTTCTTTAAATAAAAAGGCAGCACCGGAAATTTGGAATTGATACGAAAAGTTAAATTGAAATTTACAACTTCATGTGAACAAACCGGAAAACTATAGCCAAAAATTGAAACTGTATTCAGAATTATGTGTTTTTTCGGTACACATATTGAGTATTAATATAATGCGTTTCAATCTAAGATTATTCAATTGTCTGCCATCACCTCATTATTTGATATTAAAGTACTTACACCAGGTGTACCATACTACCACAGAACAAAAGGAATTAGTTTAGAAAAACTTGTTAAATCCAAACAGCGTAAACATGAGAAATGATCTAAAATGGAAGGTCATTTTGGAAAAATATCTCAGATTTTTAAATTTTTTAAAGATGTCCCGTTATGTTAGTTTTTTCGTTAAAAGGGCGTGTGCGAGTCGTCACGTGTGAAAAAATATAGAAACCCCAACACGTTTATCTTGGAAAAATGTCCCGTTACGTTGCCTCCTCAGATAGAAATACCCATAACAGGGCATTTTCTCAATTTTTAAAAATCCGAAGCATTTCTCCAAGATGAACGTTTTTGGATATTTCTGTTTTTTTTTCGCACGTGACGACTCGCACGTTCCCTTTTAACGGAAAAATTAACATAACGAAACATTTTTACAAATTTTAAACATCCAGAATATTTTTACAAGATGACCCCCATTTTAAGGTATTTCTCATATTTTCCCATGTTAATATGGAGATACATCGGGACTGAGCTGATGATGGAGATTTTCACATGGAAAGTCATGGTAGAATACTGAGGAAACGAAGTTTAAATGCCGATTTAGGTCGTTTTCTCTATTTAATCCATCATTGACTCTATTTGACTTATATAAAAAAACATTATTGACTCTAAATTAACAATAGTTAACTATTATCATCTTTTTCCCAATCTATTTTAGTTTTCCCTTAAACAATAATACATATTTAACTTTATTTTTTTTTATTCAAAAAATATAAAATTTAACGCTGTATATTTATTATAGATGATTAAACGTGGATCAACGATTCAATGTGTTGTCCATCCACTATAGGTAGCATTGATCCTATATAATTAAGAATTATATATAAACGAATTATAATAATTTTAAAATAAAATAGACAATAGAAATGTGAATTTATTTAACCCATAAATATTTACATCAATCAAATTATACCAAATGTCCTTACCAAAACTATCGTGACTGTCTACGGCATAAGCAAATGGGGAAGGATGAGTTACTACAGCTAAGATATTCTCAACATAAATAAGAAATACACACCACCCTCAAAGATCTAGCTGCATAAGATTCGTAAAACAGAAGCTATTCATTGAAGAGAATACAGAGTTCATAAGAGGCATGGAAAACTAAAAGATTGGAAGGACAAAAAAAAAGGTAAAAATATAAGTGAATCAAGGGTTACACAAGCAAAGCCAAATTACTACTACACTACACTCTGCAAAATGATGAAGTAGGGGAGAACATAAAACATAACTTTTCTGAACTTCAATCCAATTTTCTTCTTGATTTTGTTTACATCTATATATCTCTCGCTCTCTCTCATCAAAATCTAACTTTCGGTATCTTCTCATGTCTTCAGTCAATCTTAACAGAGGAGTAGATCTTCCTGACAAACCAGAAACATGCGTAGAACCCTATTGTACCGGTCAAGACGAAGAATGCATAGGAAACGATCAACATGTAGCCGAAATAAAGGAAAGCTGATACCAATTTGGTTATTTCCAACTTAGTAAAGAAGTAGAAGACTGAGTAGAGGAAGAGGTAAACCGCGGATGAACCAGAAGTCAAATAAGCTCTCCACCACCAATAGTAGTCTTCACTGCAGAGCTGGAAGTAACAGAGCACGATGGTTATCTCAGCACAAGTGATGAGAAGGATAACAAAGACAATGAACAGGAAACCAAAGATGTAGTAGAATTGGTTGAGCCATATTGATGTCAAGATGAAGAAAAGTTCAATGAAGACTGCACCAAATGGAAGTATTCCTCCAATAAGAACTGAAAACACTGGCTTCATGTACCAAGCCTGCTCAGGTATTTGTCTTGGAATCTTGTTTGTCTTGACAGGGTCCTCAATTGCAGGCTTTTTGAATCCCAAGTAACTACCAACAAAAACTAATGGAACAGATATTCCAAACCATAAGAAAACCAGGGCAAACATGGTACCGAATGGAACTGCACCTGACGATTGCTCTCCCCAGATAAGTGCATTCAGAACAAAGAAGATGGAGAAAAGTATCGCAGGGAACATGAACGCAGTTTTCAAAGTGTTCTTTTTCCATTCTGTGCCCTTGAACATTTTATATAAACGGGCTGAACAGAAACCTCCAAAGATACCCATGAAGACCCATAGGAGAACCATGGCAGTCATCAAGCCTCCTCGATTGGATGGGGAAAGAAATCCTAGTAGCGCAAATATCATCGTCACAAGTGTCATTCCAAAAATCTGAACCCCGGTTCCAACATAAACACAGAGTAGGCCAGAATTAATAGGTGCCCTGAAAACATCACCATGCACAAGTTTCCATCCAGTTTCTTCCTGGGCCTCATCTTGGGTCTCCAACTGATTGTAATTGGCAATATCTCTGTATAGAGTCCTCATCATAATCATAGCAACCATACCAGAAAGAAAGAGCACAATCATCAGTGAGTTGATGATGGAGAACCAGTGGATCTGATCATCATTCATAAGGAGGTAGGTATCCCAACGTGAAGCCCATTTGATGTCACTAACCTACAAAAGCAAAACCCAAGTTAAAAGTGGAAACGAATACAAACTTAAATGCAAAGGAGTGAAAGGATAAGTACCTGAAAAGAGACGTCATATGTGAATACGACCTCCTTATCTACATCAACCTCCTGTGGAACTGTACTACCTTGAAGCATGACTTTGGTGGTTGGATTGCATGTAACTAATTGAGGGTTCTTCTCGTCCCAAACCTTGTATTCATGATTAATACTGTTTTGGGAATAGCCAAGTGAGAACTCAATAAGCAGAAAGCAGAATTTAAACATCAGATAAAACTATAATGATGCTACATCTCCAACAATGAAGTGAAAAAGTGACAAAATGACAAAATGGACAAACAAAGACAAGAACATTAAGGCATGCAGTGGAATTATCAAGGGTGTCCAAAATGTAGATATTTAAACTATTCTTTTTCCGGAATTGCAAAAGAAAAACTGATGCTTGTATACACACGACTTATCCAAGACTCCTATCAGATACGATTAATAATCATCAAAATAAAGTTCCCCCGCCAACAAATATATAAAAAAGAGCCTGAAAATACGAGACAGCAGTCGTTAGCACAGAATGAGACACTACAAGTATCAGCAATAGTCCAATACCTGCCACTTAGGTATATGCAGATATTGATAGAAAAGAAAAAAAACAGAGAGAAATATACTCTTCAGGACAAAATTCTTTTCTTTTTTGATTCAAATTCTATGAGTTGGAATTGATAGAAGAAAAGAAATATAACAGAAAAGCCAAATCAACAACCCATGGAAGAGGATCGCAAGCATTAATATCTGCTTCAATTATCTTTGGGAATAGACGGTGTGGTGACTATGTAATATTGGTTAGTAAGAACCTACAAAGCCACCAAAGTTTCAACTGTCTTTCCTGTCCTCATCTTCAGAACAAGATTTGGGTGAAGAATAGCATACACCAAAAATGCTGTTCTCAACACCAATCTAGCTATAGGCTAATAGAGTACTACGTTCATTTACGGATACGAGGATGCATATAATCTCAAAATGTTAAAAACACAGAACACTAGTCCTGAAAATCATTCCCCTAATACAAACCCCACGGAATCAACCCCCAAGTGGAAACTGCTAAATCCAAAATATAGACACGCGGTGTCGAATATTTCCTAATCTAATATGTTTCTCCTCCATTAACTGTTTCGCTTCTTTACTTTTGCAATGCTTTTTAATTTCTTCATTTTATTTGAAACTTGATACTGTCTCAAATCCTGAAGAACTATGGCTGTTTTCGTATTTTAAGTTTAAGACATGAAATATAAAAAAGAACACACTACAGATTGATGCCAGGGATGAAAAAGGTAGGGTATCATCATGTGCTGACTCTCAACAAAAAAGAAAACAAAAGATCAAACATTGCAAGGAGACAACAAATCTATTGTACCTGTTTGGAGTAACCTCGAATCCAACAATGCGGGCCATATCACTCTCAGGATCCATGTGATACATGACTTTGAAGCTAAGGTGGTTATTGATGAAATATTTCTCATCTTTGCTCTGCACAAGAAAGTTGATATAAGAACCACAAAATTAAGAGCACCCACCTATTTCGCTCAGAAACTAATCTATCTACTACTTACCCCAGCGTAGTTTCCTTTAAAACCAACCCGAAAACCATGTTCATAACTGGTGGCCTGTGTTCCATCCCTCCTTTGTCTAAGGACTGCAACTGGAAGGTTATCCAAAATCCTGCATATCCATAAAGTGGCCAAGTTTCAATCTTTAAGATATAAATAACCCAGAGAACAAAAAAGGAATCACAACTACTAAACTCAGCAAGACAGAGGTTTAGCAAGACACAACATTTCATACTAATATAAATAATCATCATATATTATCATGTTTCTTGTCTTGAGAGTAACATGGGGGGGAATCCTACTTACATGTTTACTCGGTACTCATCATCGATTTTCTCTTTAAAATTCTTTGCAGCTTCGGCATCAAGCTTCATACGGCATGCAACTTTGCAAGTAAGTTCTTCCCTCATGTTGAACTGGAATACAAGTAAAATAAATCAGTTTCAAACCAAAATAAAACATGGAGCCATTGGTAAAAGTACTAAGCACAAGCACTTAAGGAAGGATAGGATACAATAATGAAAATGATACAGGAGGTGGAGGCTCACTGTGTAAATGGAGTTCTCAATCCGATCACCTCGAAGAACCTCTCCTAAATTCTCAGCACTGTTCATAATTTTTGTGGGCTTACAGAATTTGAGAAAATAGTAGTCATAGGGAAGTTGGGTCTTTGTAGATGAAAGCTTGTTTACTTTTACTTGAAGGCCCTCACCCTGTACAGAAACAACAACACCACTAGATGAATAAGCGATAACTAAACAAAACTTAACCAGAACAAGAAACAAGATAAACTGTCTGACAAAGTGACAAGCAAAGTACGAATGAAAAAGTTCTAAAGAAGATGTAACAATTTATTTAACAAGCTGCTTCTCACATCTAGCAATCAAATCTAGGACAGTGGAAATATTTTACATGTCCATACAAGGATACATTCTGACTAGATGTGTAGGGCAGTAGTCAAATTACACTCACTACGCATGTGTACCATAAAATTCGTCTACATCATATTTTAACGCCCAACAAGAAAGATAATAAAGCTTTACAGAACTTCAGCAAGCTCCAATATCATTTCTCATTTCCAATGAGATATACCAAAGGCACTATTTTTCATCAGATCTCTAAGAGGTAATAAGGTAGCATTTGATAAGGATCTCAATTCGTTGTGTATACCCGCAGAAATCAGAACTGACCTAATATTAAAAACAGCAGACACTAGCAAAGTACTCCGACATACCAAAAGTGATCCAGGACTGGAACCACCAACAATTTGCAGAGAGACCAATATTGAAACTCAGTGGCAGAATAGTAAATCAGAATATTTCTACCCACACTATCAATTCAACAATGCAGATCTCTGTTACCACATTCCTCAATCAAATTAACACAGAAAATGAGACAATCCCCCTTCACCATCCTCAAATTAACAGAAACCCTAGAAACAAATCAACAAATTCACCGACAACACTATCCAAATTCTCAAAACCCAGATCCAAAACAGAAAATGAAGTTAATCAGATCCAACCCCAGATCTTATTATCCCAAAACCCTAGATCCCAAATCCACACGGAACACAAGAAAAGCCAAAATAGTAACCGAAAACAATCACTCGCATACGAACAAACCCTGATCAACGAATAATACAAAGATCTAACCAAATTAAACATTTCATTATCAAATACTGATCAAATTATGCAGGGGGGAGAAAAGGGGTACCCTTGTAAAGTCACGAGGAGCAACACCAGGGAGGTAAAAAGATTGAGCAGAACCGATGATGAGAAGGAATGATAGTAGGGTTGCGATCCGACTGGAGCAGCTATCCATCTTCAATGGTTGTAGCCAGATACAGATAAAAACAACAACTAGAAGATGAAGAACCAGAGAGAAACAGAGAAAAGAGAGAGGATTTGGTAGTGAAGAAGATTTTATACTTCTCAACAACAAATAAGAGTATAGAATAGATACAAACAGTTTACCGGTTAATGTGATATTTGGTTGACAAGTGTAGGGTTAAGATTACATATGACCTAAGTGAAGTTTTTAGGATGACCTTGATCGTTGAAAAATTGTTTCACATTTAACACGCAAAGGACGTAATCATGCAAATGGGCAAGTGATGAAATACTTTATTTCATTGATTTGTGTACGTTATTTTTTTGGTAATAGCTTGTTATTAAGTCAATAACTTAATTGTGAAGGGTTTCTTTGATTAGGTTTAAATTATCGTAGACGTAATTCAGTGTCGTATGTGGACACGTGGAACCAATTATAATACAATAAATGACAATTAAACTACTATAAAATATAAATTTGATATAATCATTTAATTGGTTGATTAGTTATCTAATAATTTTATTATCTCTTTATATTTAGATTATCGATCTTTTCATATAATTTTTTAAATTAAGTCGGTGGTAAAAATTAAAATATTATGTGTACATTTTAATTTTCTAAATTAAATCGGTGGTGGAAATTAAAATATTATGTGTATACTTATAAGGAGTGTGTATAAAATATAGATTTTGACAACTCCCTATTTGAACCTTTGATGAAAATGGTAGAACTTACCTTATGATCATGCGACAAAAAAAACCTGGTTACAAGCGTGAGAGAATGTTTTTTCATATGTTTTTATTTAGCTTTTGGGGATGTATAATAATGTATAATAATTCGATAATTTCCCTCGATAAGAAGAAGTTATAATTTCTCTGAGAAAGATGAGTTTTTTCCACGGAGTCTGCGGCATGAGAAGAACTATTACATTAGGGAAATTCCTGATTTCTTATTGCTGCCATAGATAAAAAGATAAGGAGAAGGGATGATGGATGAGTGCATCTACAACCTGCTTTAGTGTTTTCTTTATAATATATATATCCTTCAATTGTTGAAGTTATTTTCATTCTAGAAAGTGTAATTTTTTTTATTTATTTTTTTGTGTGTGATGAGAATGATATTATCTTTGATCATCTATGATGGGTTCGATAGGCAGGACTAGTGAGGTTGGGGGGAGCTTCGTTGCTACACTGATTGCTAACTTTCATTTGATTTTTGGTCATTAATTTAGAGTTAGGTTGACTTAAAAACATAGATCTTTAGATGCGAAACACGCATCTTCATGCAAATTCACTTGAATTTTATCTCTAAGAATTTTATTTCAGCAAGCATATTAAAAATTTTAAATGTAGAGTTAAATACTGATTGAAGTGTAACATATAAATATACTACTGTTGTATAATTAATAAGTGATGCATCAGATGATCCAGTGACATTTATGTTTTTCTCTTTGTTGCACTATATTTAATAATTGTTTTACTAACGGTTAATTTTTTAAAATATTGTATTATCGTTATAAAATTTTTAAAGGTGAGAATTGGTATTTGTTATTGAGTCTCGGAAGGGTTGTGGTCAATTATCTTTGTATCCATAACTTAAAATGACAAGTTACTTTGTTACCTTTTATTATTATTATTTACACCCCAATTCTATTCATGTTCAAGATGCACTCAACATCCCAACAATTCCTTCTCTTTTTTCCAACACTTTTTCACGTTATAACTTTTCACTTTAATCACCAAAAATCATGGGGGAAAATCAAAATTATTGAAATTAGTTTTTCATTTAATATGTTTGAAAATTAAAATAGGAATCAGTTGAAAGGTAGATAAAAAAAGTTAATATGTTGATTGAAAAACAGTTGAGACATTAATATAATCTATCTTTCCTCTAGTTTATCCCTGTCGCCAGTCATTTCACTGGAAAATTCATCAGATCCACTTTGTGATTCAGCTGCATAAAACTTCATCAAGAACTAAAGTTGGCAACGGGTTATCCGGACCGTGGGTTAGACCTAACCCATACCGTTTTAATCTGGACCAGCTCGGATCGTTGACTAAACAAGTCGGGTTAGGTTGATATTTATGAACCCATCAAAAACGGTCCGGGTTATGTCCAACTCGCGAGTTAGCCCTCCAACCCGCCATATATCTCTTAATTTTGTTCATTTCAAGTTTCCTGCTCAGATATGCAATAAGTAGATTACAATTACCAGCATTATCAAAATTTTATTTAGTTTCATCTCGAATACAAAATCTAATTTGAAGTTTTCAATCTAAAATTAACCAAAATCCTAATAACTACTCTTTGAACATGACAATTTCACATATCAATCTATTTTTTTACAATCCACAATTAATTGTATT
The DNA here is from genome assembly GCA_023531435.1 of Papaver californicum. Classification (NCBI taxonomy): domain Eukaryota; kingdom Viridiplantae; phylum Streptophyta; class Magnoliopsida; order Ranunculales; family Papaveraceae; genus Papaver; species Papaver californicum. The sequence goes on along the minus strand of JAJJMC010014390.1, from coordinate 2,116,971 downwards.
CACCAATTGCTTCACATACAGATATAGATTGCAAATACCCATATCAGTAATGGATACAAGTTCAAAACCTAAATGTTGATTCGTTATCGCTAGCTAAAACTCAAATAGTAGCTGTTAGTATTAGATAATAGAGGAGAAGATGAATCAAGGATGATTAGGGATTGGTTCGAAGAGAAAAGATGAATGAATGATCGAGATCGGTTAAAGAGAGTGAAAGAAAATGGAGTCTGGTTCACTTCATCTATACTAGCAGCCGCATATGAAAGATAAGATAATGTAAAGATGAATAACGATGTGGGGGATAAAGGGAATAAATAGGGTTTGAACAAATTTCTAAAACATACATTTACGTTAGTATTATACGATAAACTAAGACAAATATTCACGAGCAACCAGTAATCCAATGGTTTTGATGTCTTATTGTATCCAAAAGGTATTGGGTTTGAATCTCATCACCCAACAGTTTTATTTGGATTTAACAAACTAAATTTGGTTTATATATTTACCACAATAAACTCAGAGCTAACTCGCCAACCCGCACGGGTTGACCCATCTAAGGTTAGGGTTGAGCATATTAACCCATAATCATAAACTGGTCAGGTGAGAGTTGTATATATTTAAACCGCAACCCGTTTAACCCACTTAGGGTTGATCCTAACCCGGCCCGTTGACAACTCTATCAAGAATTACATACAATCAGTTATTAGTATTTATGTGAAACATAACCCATAATCATAAACGGGTCAGGTTAGAGTTGTATATATTGAACCCGTTTAACCCACCTAGGGTTGATCCTAACCCGGCCCGTTGACAGCTCCATCAAGAACTACGTACAATCAGTTATTAGTATTTCTGTGAAACATCGATTAAAGCGTAGATTCAACATTTGGGGGTTTAATGATTTTATAAATTGGAAGTTACAATATACTGATTTTGAATTATGCAATTTCGTATGGTAATTATGAACATCTCTATCTTACAAATCTATATGTGAATTGTATCCTCTTATGAGAATGTTTTGGTGATTATGAACATCTCAGTAGCACGCGTTATACCTCCACCAACTAGTTTTATGAGTAAGTTGATTATATAGGTTGAATGATATGCAATCCTGATTTGTATTCATTGTCAAATTATAGATAAACTTAGGTGACCGAGCAAATTAGGATACTTACATATGGCAGATCAAGTGGGGATGACACACTGCTATGCAAGAATGTGTATGGCTGCAAACTAATCAAAAGGAAGAGTTTCTATAAAGCAACGGTGGATAATGAACAAGAATTCAATGATTTGCACGCTAGTGTACTAGGGACAAATGACCCCATGAGCTTCCTTTCATCATTTTATTGAATGAAAATACCGGTGTGTGGGCATCTCATAGCATATACATTTTAACTGTTTGGTTCACTATTTTGGGCTTGGGATGGGCATTATGTTTACACCAAAATTTCAGTTATGTGAAGGCTCGTTGAAGAAAAAAGAATTATTATGGCGTTCGTGAACGAGGCCTTTTTATCGGTCTCAAGTTAAAGAAAAATTGTCCATTACCACCGGTTTGTGCGTATACTAAAAGCCGATGGTAATGACAAATCACTCTGATAGTTAGATGAAAAAGGACGTGGAGAATCACCAATTGCAGGATGATTTAATTTTATCCATGAAGCGAGCTACGGAAATAATTGAATTGTAGTAAACTTGAGAAGGTTCACTTTTGGGACTTAGTATGAAATAGTTTTTTGGGTTGTGGATTATATTCAATGAATGAATCAAATACCGACAGTCAGAATCGGTATAGCATTCATCAAATACGCAATGCCGACTGAGACTCTGAAACTACAATTGAAGACCTAATTTTTCAATTCTAACATATTTTAACGAGTTCAAATCAATTAAAATAGTAAATAAACGAATAGGAATCGTTAATTTCTCATTAAAGTCATTTGGGTAAGAGTTAGATTGTCTTCCACCTCTTCTTTTTCGTCTTCTTCTTTTTCTTGATTTCCAATGGCGGCTGGTTTATTTTTAAGATTTTGTTGTGCTTTTCGTTCAGCCACAACAACGATTTCGGGACTAGGTTTAAGTCTAAAGTTTTGTTTCAATTAAGCCTTTATATAGATGGAATTAATCGAAGATTTTTTTATTATTGAATTTGACGATTAATCAACGATGAAAACAAAATGATTATGGAGGTTTTAATGGAGAGGGAGAGAATGAGGAGGGAATATAGGAAAAAAAATAAAAACGTTTTGGTTTTATAACTGAAATTGGAAGATAATTGATTAGTGTTAGTTACTAAAATTAGGGATAAAGGATATTAAAGGATATCCTAGTAATATCACCACTAGAAAAAACTCTTAAACAGAATTGCTGGATTGGCTCAATCAAAAATCCCCCGTTAAACATTCAAAAATAATATAAGAATAACTAAGAGGATTTATTTTTATATCTTAATCACTGGTATACATTATAACCCGAAAAAATGAAACACAAAAATAACAAACATCATTAACAGTATTATTATTAGTAGACATAAACCTACAAAAAGAGAAATGAAAATATTATACATGCAAAAAACAATACCATAAATCATAAACACAATGAAATACAAAAGAAATAGATAGGCCAAGACTACTGGTTCTGTTGTGCTTGGTCCGCCTTTAAAACCATGATATATTTTTTCAGCACACAGTTGAAAGAAAAGTGATTAATGTGATATTTTATATATTTTTATTATGTATCTACATATTAATTGTTATTAGTTTTCTTTAGAAAAGATTTACTTTAAAGCGTACACAAATTTGAGATGAAACATTTGCATACATATGTCATATATTCCTTCCATTTCAGGAAAAGAGTTATTTTCTCTTTAAATTTTTATTCCAACAAAAGAGTTACTTTCATTTTCAATATAACAAACTTTTAAAATTACCCTTATTATTTTAAGAAATGTTATTATTCTCACTATAAAGATATATGTAGTATTAAACTTTTTGTTATGGTAAATCTGGAAATAAATTTCAAAAGTTATTTTCTTTTATCTTATCTTAATAATTGTATAATAGGAAAAATAACTCTTTTCCTAAAACGGAGGAAGTATTTTTAAAACCCCTGTAAAATTAAATGAAAAATATTAGTTACGGTGCACATTTCGGGTCTTAAGCATATTTTATATCAAAATGATGTATTAATAGGTCTTGGGTTTATAAGCAAATTTTAGGTTAAGAGGGGTGACATGATCACATGTCACATAGTAAATTTTGGATCACTGGGAATATTTTAAATCGTAGCCATAGATCTAAGGTCTAGCATAAAATTTGGTTCGTAAGAATATACCTGTTCATCAAATAGATTAAAGTCATGATGTTTATTTTGGTCATGTATATGGCAGATTTTGAAATATAATGACAAATTTTGAATTAAGGTGAAGATTTCATATTAGAAGATAAATTTTTTAGGATTATGTAGATTTCAGACAATGGGGCAGATTCTGGATATTGAACATATTTTAGGTCAATGAATATTTATCATTTATTAAGTCATTAAACATTTTTGGGCCACAAATAATTTTTGGATTATAATGGACGATTGTTTATTGAGTCGCATGACAGTTTTATCTAAGTTATAGCAGCGAAGATTTTGGATCATTAAACAAATTCAAATCATGAGAATTATTTTGGCCAATATGGTAAATTTTATGTTCTAATATAGCTTCTGAGACACAAAGTATATTATGGATTTACATAATATATTCTATAAGTCGTGGGTAATGCCTGTCGTAAATGTAACCAATTATTCAATATATTTCTCACTAATTAACTATTAATATAATGGTAGTAAAGATCGTTCCCACACAAAATTGTGTAATTGATATGTTATTTAGATTAGTAAACAATAATAATACTAAAACAGGGATTTGTGGATTAATTAACTAAATATAACAAGAAAAAGATAATAAGAAAGAAAGGTTGAATAAGGTGTTGTTCGCCGTTACCAAACATTAACTCACTTAGTATACTCGTTTACCTCTCGTCAAAATCATTCATCACCAACAGCAGGATAACGGGTACATTTAGTTATCCCCAAAATTCCTTATATCGACAGATAACAAGTACGCTTAGTCACCGGATTCTATTCGTCTGAGCCGCCAAGAAGTATACTTTCCAGGTGTAACTCAGTCGAACACTTTAGCGTTTACGAATTTAGGTTGATGTCAGCAGTTAAACTCAGTATGCTCGGTTCACTTACTGGTGTTGTCTTCACACACGATTCCTCCACAGAATCTCTCTGCAAGATCTCACACTTTTTGCTTATGTGAGAGATGATCGAGAATTGATGCTCAATAATTACAGATCATTCAACTCTCTACTAGCATTAGAATGATCAATAAATCAATCCGATTGTATACTTAAACAATCTAGAAATCAATCATAAGCCCTAGATATAGTGAAAAACTAATGAGAAGATGATAAATAACTTGTATAATTAATTAAGCTTCATGTATAGCTACTCGTAATACAAGGAAGGAGAATAAGAAATATTATGGTTTACCCCTCTTAGGTTTGTGAATTATAGTATGAGAACTAGATGATATGATGTCTTGTTTAAGCCTTAGGTGTCTTCTTTTATAGCCTCTAACAATTGACTATCAAATATCCTCTCTTTATAGGGTTTTAAAACCCATTGTGAACAAGTTCCCTCAATCTAGAAGTCCCAAAGAAACACAAAAATTTGTCCAAAAATATATTTTTCACGTCCAAGGTAAGCCCAAAACGCATCCCTTATTTCTCTTCTCGAGCAGGTCTAAAACAGGCCCAACAAAAACCAAATCCAAGTTGGTTTCACTACTTTGCTCATAACTTCTTCATACGACCTCAGATTGACCTCATTCTTTTCACGTTGACTTCACATTTTCGTTCTTTACAAGATGATGAGAACAAACCTTAGTTTTGAACAAATTTCACTTGGTATTTGGTCCTTCTTCCGTTGTAGTACTTCACTTTTTTGCTCATTCTAACACTTTATAACTCCTTTTTGGATGATCACATAATAAAAGACATTCACTAGAAAAAAAGGATAATATAAGGTAATATGCAAGAATTATAATAAATATAAACATGGATTTGATACTAAAAATATATTTATGCACTTATCATGGGGCTTCAGATCACTAGAAAAAAATATCGAAGCACTAGAAAAGGGGAGCATGTGACACATGACAAGTTTATGCAAGACAATATATGTTACCGTGTAAATTTTAAGATAAATATGTGTTATAGTGCAAATTAATCGACGGGATAAACTTTTACGTTAAAATGGTATATTTCGGATCTCTAGATAACTATTGGACCTTGAGACAAACTTTGGACTCAAAAGATAGGATTATGACCATGTTATAACTTTTTGCGACATTGGTTATTGAAAAAATGTATTAATTTTTTGGCTTATAACGTTTAACTGCCAGCCGTTTAACTTTGCATTCTTGTACTATTTTATCTAAATTTAATTTATTTACTTAAAGATCAAATTTTATCGTAGAGTCTTACTATTGAAGTCTATGACCTAACTAACCTCGAAAACCGACTTACAAAGTTAAGGTTTCCCAAGGCTTATAAACTGCTGGATCTTAAGTTGCCCATACAATGTTAGACTAATCTTAAGAAAGTGTATTCATTTTTTGGCTTATAATGTTTAACTGCCACCCGTTTAGCTTTGAATTCTTGTATTATTCTATCTAAATTAAGTTTATCTACTTAAAGATCAAATTTCATCATAAAGTCTTACTATTGAAGTCTATGACCTAACTAACCTCGAAAATCGGCTTAGAAAGTTAAGGTTGTCCAAGGCTTATAAACTGCAGGATCTTAAGTTGCCCATACAATATGAGACTAATCTTAACACACACCCTTACGTGTAGCCTCGTTGGGTCTAACACGTGGACATTAAATAGGTGATGCAAGATATGTATTGTCATATATGACTCATCATAAATTGCCTGTTCTGATACCATATATATTGAAGTCCATGGACCTAACTAACCTTAAAAATCAACCGACAAAGTTAGGGTTGCCTAAGACTTATAAATTACCTATACAATGTGACTAATTTCAACAACTACCTGGATGTAAACCTACAAGTTCATGTATGATTTTATTTGGTGGAAATTCATTTTGTTTGTTATAGCTTCCTCCTAGAATGTAGATTCTGTTTTAACTGTCTTACACCTCATAGTTTCAAGTCAGCTTCATCCTCTAAAATCAAGGGTTTTTATCTCGTTGAAATGACACTAAGTGATCATTTGGAAATCTCTTATAAAAATCAGACCTCAAATAAAAAATATTTTTAAAATATTTAATATCTTTCATTACCGTGTTTTTAAAGGATATCACTATTTTTTAACTAAGAGAATTTTGGGTTTTATCTTAGTTTGATTAGGAAGGAAAACGATCACTTTAGCTAAACATCTCTGTCGTTTTGGAAATAGATACAAAGATTGTCTATATCTTCGTGTGACCTTATCAAATTCTTTAAATAGTACTCTTTTCAGGATATAACAAGCTGAAAAGATAAATTTAATAGATATCTGACTTTCTTACACTCAGATTACACTCCACTTAAAACTCTGCCAAAGGGTTCAAGCTCATGATTCAGCCAGCTACACCAAGTGGTCAGGGTTCACAATGTGTACGTTAGCATTCAATGCTGTGTACGTTAGTTTTAGGAGTTCAGTTTCTTCCCTGTATAAGAACATGTAATCCCTAACATGTTGAATGTGTGAATCATTCTGTAATTGATTGGTGAAAGAATCAGATTCGTTCTCACTGTGGAAAACTCAAGATTCATTTATTTATTTTTTTATTTTATTTTCTTTTTACAGAAAGAAAATGAATCTTGAGTTTTCCACAGTGAGAACGAATCTGATTCTTTCACCAATCAATTACAGAATGATTCACACATTCAACATACATGTTCTTATACAGGGAAGAAACTGAACTCCTAAAACTAACGTGCACATTGTGAACCCTGACCACTTGGTGTAGCTGGCTGAACCATGAGCTTGAACCCTTTGGCAGAGTTTTAAGTGGAGTGTAATCTGAGTATAAGAAGTCAGATATCTATTAAAATTATCTCACAAGTTTTAAACTAATCAAAACAATATTCATCATGTGACTCTTATATTTAAGGTAGTAGATGATATATCAATTATATGTTCGGATGACTCTCACATTTGAGGTTAGTAGGCGATTTAGTTCATGTAAATTGATGGCTTGGATCACACCCAAACCAACTTGGATTTCTAATCAAACGGTATAGTATAATTTAACAACCTAACTGAAGCAAGATGAAATCAGGGACCACAAAAAATCTAAGAAACGAAATTCTCCTTAAAGAAAAGATCTTTCATTGAGTAAAGAAAAGGATATTAATAATAAAAAATTGCACCTTTTTTCTGTTCACTGGTTTTTCTCATAGAAGAGTCAAAACAACAAAACTGAAAATTACAGAAGTTTCTCTTCTTTCATCTGTCTTTCTCTAATCTAATGGAGCATTTTCATGGAAATCCAGACATTGTTACAGTCTTCTTCCTCACTGACCAAACAGCAACAACATCAAGTAATCAATTTCCAGAAGAACCCATGTTACCGTTTCTTCTATACTTGTGTGTAATTCTCATTATATTACTGTGTTATTTACTACTCACTTTTGTTCATAGAAAACTAAAATCAAGAAATGGTGTGGTAAAAGAATCAAGTCAGAACTCAGTTTCAGCTCTTGATTCATTTGATTTTGATAAAACTCAAAAACCCCAGAATGCACATTCGCTGTTTGTAAATATTACTAACTCAAAAAATCCCTTAAAGACAAAAAAGGTTTCATTGTTTTTTTCATTTTCATCAGCACAGTCCAAGGGGGATGTTGTTAATGATAACTTGGTTTCTAAAGGGTCTGATTTGGATAATGAGAAGGGTTTAGTTAGAAGAGATGACTGTGAGGAGAATGATGGAGGTATAGTGGAAAAAGTTAAGAAAAAGAAGAAAAGGGTTAAGAAGAAAAAGGAGAATACAAAGGAAGATTTTGATAAGCAAAGCTATTTACCAGTTTTTGTGCAGGAAAACAATGGTTTGGATTCTTTGTATCCATTTACATCTTCATCTAGTATAACACAGAGAAAAATCAAACAACAGTATGATCAGCTTGTGAAGTCTCATGATTCAAAAGCCTTGACATTAGCTCAGGTTACTACTCACTTCACTTAATATTTCTTTTTCAGTTTTTAATTTGTTTTAAACTGTTGGTTATTATTGCTAGATTAAAAGAATACCCACAATTTTGCTTTTTTTTTTTATTGCATTGGTATGAGTTTTTATGTTATTGTTTTTCTATTTTGGGGTTGATTATGTGAAACCTAAGTCATTAATTGTGTGTGAAACTTGGGGATTGTTTTCTTGACATGCTCGAGAACTACGCCTGAGCTTAAATTCATGGAAGCTGTCTAATACATTAGTCTTAACTTGAGTTTGTACTTTGTAATGCCGGAGCCCAACCAAAATCCTAAAAGTTAGAGCATCTGAGATCCTCCATTCCAAAGTTCCAATATTGGAGGTTTCCATATGCTTTGGGCTTAGAATATGTGTTGCTTTAACAATAAGCATCATGTTATACTTCCAGAGACGTTAGAATCTTTTACATACAAAAAGGACTTTATTTTGGAAGCTAATCTAATTTGGTTTGAGTTTATTGAGTTTGATTTGGAGTTAAATACGCGTAAGCTCTTTGGTATTAGGGAAGATGTTGTTCTCTCTTCTTGTGTAGGAGTTAGATCTTTTTATTGAAGAAGAAGTTGGTTTTCTGTCCTTGGTGGATATTTTGGTCCCTGGTGTTGGTTATTCACCTTTAACCATCCACAAATTAATGCTGCTGTCCTTTAAAGGACAATATTGTTGAGCTATTTCTTCTCAAATGTGCATGGGTGGACAAGATACACTTATCTATGGCATTCTCTCTAGCCTGTGATAAATTAGGTGTCCCTTTACCCAAGTCTCTGTGGCATTTACTCTTGAGAGCATTATTAGGATGTCGAGTGGGACATCTTATATTATACGGTGGAGGAAGATCCATTGTTTGAGCTGATTCTGTCTATATATCTAAGGACAGTGGAGGCCTGGGCTTTATGTCTGTTTAGGAATTATATACTGCTTAAGTTAGTGGTTCTGCTGACAAGATTCACGGAGTGCCTCTGCATGGTTTCCTAACAACCACTTCATATGCTAGAGGGGTTATATTGCATGCAGCATTGGACTTTCCTTTAAGATACTTCTTCTCTTTCATCATCATATTTCCTGTTCAAGCATGTTATGCAATCCTGTGTTTCTGTCTAAGGTGTCATAAAATCTTGGCTGAACATGTAAAAGAAAATTCAAAATGGCTTCTAATATGCATATTATGATTTTTCCGAACAGATGACCATGTTCATGGCCAATGACTAGTCGAATAATCATTTTCACGTCCATTAGAGGGTTGTGGTGCATGTCTGAAAAATGTTCCTTAGATTGATTAACGTATCATAGTTGCTTCTTAGGTTTCTCAATAAAATGCTTACTTGCTGGTATGTTTTAGGCCCTTTCTCAAAGTTAAGTTCGAAGAATGTTTGACCCCTAAAGCAGTTCTGTGGATTTGTTACATTCGTGAACTATTCAACTGCTTTTGTGTTCTTCACTTCCTGGTTCTAGAACATCAATTTCTTCTAGGAGGGGTGCCAATTTGTATTCAGTTGCATTGCTTATGAGCTTCTGTGGCCTTATTCCTCGTTCTTTCTGGATTTGAGGTGTTTCCACGCTTTTTTCTATTAAAAAGTTGTCTGTCATAAAGAAAATGATTTTGTTTTACAGTAACAGTAGTAAAAAACTAAAATATGTTGACTTGATCATCTTTATTCAATATACCATCTCACATGTACATCTTTCTTATTCTTTTTTTATCTTTTTCCTTTATTTATTAGTGTATCCTGGGAACAAAGCGACCCATGGGAGTTAGATTTTGTCTTATAAAGATATCGGTTTTACTTTCTGACTTTCCATGTGTTTTATATACCGTAAATTATATTGTAGTCACTAGTCATAAGGTTCTTGCATCCTTTGTTTTCATTGATGATAAAAAACAGGGAACTTTTAAAAATCTATGCTGTTGGGGGGAGTGAGGCGCCTGTCCAAGCACCCCATGCTCGCATAGGCGATGCCTTGCTCATAGATACAGTGGAGATTTCCGTGCATTTTTCTGCATATATATATATATGTGACCTATTTGAAGTAGAATGAAGTTTATCACAAAATAGGACTTACTCAAGCTAAATAGTCTGATACCAAACAAACAAGCACCACAGTCCACAATAAGACAATTTTTACCCTTTGGGTCATATTATTTGCGCCCCAGTTTCCTCGGGGGTGGCTGTAGGCAAGCGTCTAGACACACCTCGCATTACCTCAAGGAAGTTGAGCTGCTACGAGGCGCCAGCCTCTGGACATGGTGCCTCCGCTCACCTTTGGCTACAGAACAGTGTCTGTTGATTCTATTCCCTCGTAAAGGATTTCTAAAAGTGATAAACAAACCCAAGAAGTCGATGCAGTAGGCAGAAGGGAGCGTCTAGGGCATTCATGATTTCGTAGGATCATCAAAGTTTTATCTCCATTTATCTTGATTAAGATGCACACTGAAATTGTCATTTTGACACACTCCAAAATCATGTCGGCATAATTGCTTAGCTAAACAATGCTTCTGACTATAATAGTATCGTAGGATTATTTTCTCTCTGTAGGAAGATGTGTACTCTAGTTATTATCTTAAGTACTGTGCATAGATATTAACACTGCTTCTAGTGATCTCTAATAATTTCTATCAGGGATCTTAATATTAACTTGGCTAAGAACATCTCTGGTTGTTTAGTTTTAAATTACCTTGTTGCATCAACCATCATTTAGCTGACTGGTTGTTGAGTAACAAAACAACATTATAAAACCAATACGTTTCTTCTACAAGTGGATCATCATTTTAACTTCCAACTTAGCTGAAGCAATACCTGGAACCTTAACTAACCAATCACTAGTCATGCAGGTTGGTCAGTTTGCAAATTGCTTAGTTGAGGCGAGGAATGATTTACAACACAAGTATGAGCCTACATTCTTTGTTTTTAGTAGATAACATGCATATGTTCTCTCTTACTGATTACTCTGCCATTTTTAGCCTCAATCAGCATATTTCTTTGTTCTTATGCATCTGTAGGTCAGAGATTCTCCAACGTAAATATACAATAACAAAGGCTCTACTTTACAAGGCAGACAGGTCTTCATTTGATCGCATCTCACAACAGGTTTGTAATAGTACCGATAAATTGAGCTGGTAGCATCAGAGAACAACTAAACTCTGTCTCTCCTCTGAAAGTGGGTTTTGATATATTTGTTCTTGCAGATATACAAATTAGAGGCAGAGCAGAAAAGGTTAGATGAAGATGCCATTGTTTACAATAGGATCCAAGACCAACTGAAGCTTTCACCAGCGTACAAAAAGGTAATATTCCAGTTCCTTATTAGAACTTACTATTGCTGAAAATACAGAATTGCGATATAACTTATTCGGGCTTCCAGTTTTATCGGGTTTTCTTGAGCTGTTTTCTCTTGAAGCAAATTGACAATTCAATTTTGTTGTGAACATGGGCCATAATTCAGTTGATATACTGAAGTTTCACACGGTTGCACCCATTAATACAATCTGGGCTCTCTCATGTTGATACACTTCTTGATGTTTCAGTAATTTAGGCACCCTCTTGGACTGGCATCACTGACCAACTGGAGAACATGAGTTTTCATAGACTAGACATACCTCGTGACTCTGGAGTCTTGTGTGGTCATATGCTACTGACAATGAATTTAGGTGATTACTTTTGATGTCGTGAATGGTGCCAAATTAACAAGTAGGGATTACTATTTATCTCAGTCCATTTAAAACATGGGTAGATGGTTGCAAAAATTAACTCCCTCAGATTACGAATTAACATGATTATCAAATATATTATGTTATTATCATACTTTCTTCTTTTCTGATTAAAGTCTGTCCTAATCATTGAAGATGCTTGAAGTTGGTGCACATATGGAATCAGATGCACGTTCAGGCCAACTAGAAGATAATACTACAGACTCTGAATTTTCTGACATCTCGTTTGAGGAGTTCTTGGAACAAGAAAAGAAGGATAGTTTTTGGTAGGTTTTCCTCTATAAAACAATTATCATATACAGAATTTTCCTTGTGTCCGCTGAACTTTACCATGACTTCAATTTTCTACTTTCCAGGCAAAGAAACAAAAAAGTAAGATCCTGCACGACTTAGCTCACGAGGAGTTCTTGGAACAAGAAAAGAAGGTTAGTTTTTGGTAGGTTTTAGTCTATAGAACAATTATCATACAGAATTTTCCTTGTCTACCCTGAACTCCACCGATGACTTCAATTTTCTACTTTTCAGGCAAAGAAACACAAACCTAAGATCCTGCACGGCTTAGTGCACAGGGACCAGTCGTTACCACCCCTGAGCAGTATGTACATCCCACACCTGAATTTTGATTGGGTGCAGGATTTTTTTGGCCTTGCTGGTTATATATCTTTTGTCTTCGTTTTTCTCTTTTTTCACATTTCACCTCTTAGCTTGGGTGATGCTGTGAGTAACTTCCATGAAACTGAGCTTAATTCTCCTTACAAAAAAAGAAAACAGTGTTTCTTTCACTCTCTTGAAATGCATGGTCAGTAAAAAAAAACTTATACATTCCTCAATTATCAGGGTTTCAGTAAACGTACCATTTTAGGGGAGAAATGTTGTCTACTTTGGTTCTGATTTGTCAGTTCATTGACTTGATATATCATGGTGAAAAGTGAAAAAGCCATGTTTACTTTTCTTTCTATTCAGTCTTTTGTTTGAAGTTAAATCAGTTCTTAACTTTTACCCTACTTATTGATGTGGTATCAGACAGACAGACACTGCATGGTAGATATCCATCCAGTACAATATGTATGACAAAACCCTTCTTGTCCATAATCTTCTTTCTTTCCTTTTTACAGTTGTGACTATTTTTGACTTGTACCCATGATCCCTTACAGTTGCAGTGAAAACTGAAATTGACAATTTTATGTCTCAGCAGCTGACTGAGCCATTGGGAAAATATAAAGCAAATAGTTTTATTTTCCCTACTGCTGCTAGTCTAACATGGCTAGACTGATACATTGGAGACTTTTTTATGACAAAATCTACTAAAGCTGATTTTTCTTGAATTATTAGAATTTTGGCCACTGTCTTGAGAAATGAAACATTAGTTGTAAGGAAAATGGTAGGGAAAGAACCAAAAATACCTACTAGTCTATGAAGAAGAGACCACTAGATCTCTACAAGGATTTCATAACATGCTATTGGGTATCTCTCTTTTTGTTGTTGTTGTATCAAATGGTTTTTGTGAAAGTAAATATTGAATGCACTTTATCTTTATCTTTTGTGTTTTGGAGAGATAACATAGTTAAATCTTTCAATTTATTTATACTCTCTTTATTTATTTTTAGCACTAATAGATCTTAATAGGAAATATAAGATAAGGTTACTAATAGCAATAAAGCAAAGGTCCACAGCAAAACTGATTGAACTTTACTTTCAAAATCTAATTCTCAAGACATATGGGGTCATTGGGGTGCTTCTGTTTTCCCTTGAGAATGATGCCAAACTTGGGAATGATTAGAACAAATGGTAATTGCTGTGAGAACTGAGATTTATAAACTTTGAGATCAATAATGTCACTGAATAGCATAGAAAACATCCTTTAGTGATGGATAAGGCGCAGAATGAATGAAGAAGAGGAGGAAATCTGGTGAACTTTGCTAATTGCAACCACCGATTGATTTTGTACCCTATCTGCAATATTCTAAGTCTCCATATCTTTGAATGTTTAGCCAGATCTTAGCTTAAGAGTGTTTGGATAACATTTACTTAAGATCAGTTTTACAAGGTAGGATTTCGGAATCACTTCAAGAAGCAAAAGTGTAACTTTTTTGTGAAGCAAAACAATTTTGCTTTGTAACATGTTTGTGTACCATTTAAAAAGTTACATTTTGATTTCTGAAAATAAAATTTAGACATACAATTCCATAATTATTTCTAGAAATAAAAAAAATTAACTTTTTATGAAGTAAAATGTTTTTATTTCCGACTTCTGCTTCTGGTATCCAAACAACCCATTTAATTTTTAAAAATTATTTTTAATTGCAGAGGAGTAAACACACTTCTACCTCTCGTTGGAAACAGGCTATATAGCTCTTCTCAAATATCTGCCACTTGATCAACCTAACTTTATGTCCAACATCTCTCTTTAAGCAAATGTAGATTGGTTAGCTAGCTTCCTTGGAACATAATTTGTGCTCCATCATTCCTTTTCTCATTTGTTCAATCAATTAGCTAAGAAAAGTCTACCATTGTATGAGTTGATTAGGAAATGAAATTGAGTCTTGCAGTAAAAATTATCATTAGCCATAAGAAATGAAGAATATATTTAGGTAAGACATATATGCGTCCGTCTTCCGAATCGACGTTTTACCTCTATCGCTAGTTAGATGACCCCGGCGCCGTGTAATTAAAGAACCATGTCATAATCAAACCTTGCATCATCAATGAAAACATGTTTAAAGTTCATTAATCAGAAAGATCTTTGCAAAGGATTTAGTTTTAGTTTATAATGACGGAAAAAATCGTACATAAAATTAATCTGTCTCCATAATGAATTACAAAAGGAGTGGATTCTATGTGATGAGGGAGGGAAATATTAATGCTATGGAGATCTTGGATTGTTTGAGAATTTGGTGAATCAGAAAAAAATGAATGGGTCCATAAAATATATATTATAATTAGTTGAAATCATCAAAGTGTGATTGAAATGGACAAGAGATAGAGAAAGAAGACAGGAAGTGGGTCTTTTACTGCCAAAGAGTAGAGACTACTATACAATAATAGAGTTACTCACTGTGAACAACAGCTACTCAGAATTGACCTATCAATTGCCCTAAGAGGTAGTAGATCTGAGATTCTTGTGTGAGTCCCTATGATACTACCTTAGCAGTACTATACTAGCTACTACTACTACCTCTGCAATTTGTTCATGTGCTTGTTTTATGGGTCACTGATTCAATACGAAAAATGCTTGTGAAGATATTTTGGACATACCCCCCACTATTGTGGGACATATCCTAAAGTTCATCCATTTCTACATTGAGCCTTGAATATATATAATATGATGGATGATTGGTATAGGTCAAAGTTGAAAATTATTTGCCAAATTATCTTTCAATCGTATAGAGTTTGTTAACCTCTAGTAGAAGCTTTCATCTCGGTTTATCTACTTTGACTTTGGTTTACGACGGATGTAATAAACCTATTTGTGTGCATGTAATGTGAGTTAACATAGATGGAGCGACTATGTTTGGATGCGCTATGAAAAATGAAACTTCAAACATACCCGCGCTTCCGGAATTTGGACTTGAATGTTGACGCTGAAGGGGAAATGCTTTTTTTTGGCAGGGTAAATGGATGACCAGTTATGGCTTGTGATGATAACGAAGCTTTTGCTCAGTTACAAGTGTGCACCCTCATGAGCATAATGAAGTGGTGATGAACTAGCAGAAGGAAGGTAGTTCTATCGGGTCTCAGGGATGAGTAGTCGTGAAGCTGCAGAGTGTCCAAAGGCTCGGTGGAAGTCCTTAGCACCGTGCAGACACATTCAGTAATTACTTTTTGACTAAGACAATAATTAGCGAGAACATTGAACAAAATCTATATAGGTTTACGTTATTGGATACGAATCCAAGTGACTTTAGCTATAGGATTAGATACTAGTCTAGAAGGACCACTTGTTTGATAATGAAATGAGAGGTGTTTTGCTGTTAAGTTATTTTCTGTCTCTAATATTCAAACTTATATTTGATTCTACCCTCCTGTGATGGGGAAAAGGAGAATAGTATTCATGATATTCAGCAAGGAAAAGGTGTAGTAAGGGAGGGGACTGCCTTACAACTACAACAAGAGACTCCAAATTGTTTTGTTTTCTGAATGTGTAAGGATAGGGATCTTTCAACTTCTTGGGTCCTACTTACTTACACCAACCTTACAATCATCCAAAAGGTTTGTACCTATTTATTTGATTAGACAAATCATATCCTACTATGTTTCGTATATATAATAGAGCAATGGGAAATTTCGTGGCTAGATCCACGAGTTGAAAGTAGAAACTGTGTGGAGTCCGCCGAAAATCGATTTATAAAATTAGAATAACCCGAGGTTTATTAACTATAGAATTTTAAGTTGTCCATATAATGTTGTACTAATCTTAACACACAGTTTCTAACTTTTACAGGAGATTAATATCACTTGTCCAAAACGGGTTCATGAGTTTCTCTCAAGGATTTTCCTAATATATGTAGCATGAGCTAATCCGTCTTACATACTCGCGTGTTTAGAATGTTAATAAAAATGGTGTTTCAAAAAATGAGAAGTCAGCATGTCTACAAACAAGAAAATGTTCTTTAATAAATCGATATAAATCACTAGACTGATATTCCTACATTACCGGTAAGAGTTTCCCTAACATATATTCCTAAATTACCAACAAGAATTCCTTTAACTGACGTGGAATAACCCAATGGTCAACGACTGATTCTTATATTTAAAGTCAGTAATTTGAATTCCTATGCTAACCTTTTCTGAAAAAATAAGATTTCCACAGAACCGATCATCCTATGGAGAGATTGGTCTTCCCCAAAATATCCAAACAGCCTGTGAAGTAAAAAAAAAAAAAAGTTGAAAAGTAGAGATGTTTTGATGATCAAATAAATTTAAAGCATTAGTCATTACATTACAGGATGGAAAGAAGAACCTAATTTAGAGAGTTTTGTTCCTCCTCCTCTACTTTTACATCATCATAGAATGCATACAACAAATCATGTAATAGTATCTCATCTCATCAATCAATTTACTTTCAAAGATTTAAAGTACACAAAATGACTCAAAAACACTCACAAACTTAAGTACCAAACACAAAAAATATACCCCATCTCCCTTTCTTTGCCACCCATCTCTTCTTTTTCTAATATTGTAATTATACTTTAATCTCTAATAATAATAATAATGTTGATTAATACTAACTAAAACCCCTCACAAATTATAGTGCTTAAGAATTCTATTAGCTTCTCTTTCACCACTGAAATATGCTCCATGAGTAGTTGAATAATGTGTTCTATGTGTTGCTTCACCTGCAAATAGAATTTGAAGAGGATGTGCACAAGAAGAATCACTACTACTTTTAATGGTGGGTAATGGTTCAGCCATTGAATCAAGATCCTTTCCACTTGAACCAACTGCAACATAACTATATGAACCCATGAACAATGGGTCTGTACCCCATTTGCTTTTCACCACTCTTGCAAACTTAATTGCCGGCTCAATAGTTTTTGCACTTCCATTGCTGCATTGTTGCGGTTTTGACACTTTTCGGGGTTTTGACTCCGGCAAGAAACTTGATATTGTTGTTGTAATACCATTAATGATGTCTTCATCTTTAAGAGATTCAACTTCTAAAGCTTCTTTTCCTGCAAACCATGATAAGAGAACACTAGAATCGTTGTAAATTGGACTTAAAGAAGCTGTTCTTCTCATCCACCATGGAATTTCTTCTTGCCTTAACTCCGAACTTGATGAGTGAAAAGCCATTTGCAAGTTTGGAAAATTCTTCAACTCCTTGCGGTTGTCATGGGTTGGATTCAATTCTAGAAAGAGTTTGTTAACAATGCCGAATCCGAGCCTTGAAATCGCGTCCTGTTTGAACGAAGGAAGGGGAGGACTAAAACACATACCTGACGGCGATTCGTCACGACTCCCTGCTTTAAGAACTCCTAGTGATACGGTGACTATAACATGGTCAGCCACCATAATCGACCCATCATCGAAATGTAGCTTCACAGGCCTACTACTATTCTCCATTTCCATTGTTGCTTCATTTTCATATTTCCATTCTATCTTTTCTACTTTTCTTCCCAACTGAATTAAACCATTAGGAAGAACAGATGCTAACGACTCGATGACGCGGAAGTATCCTTTAGCAATTGTTAATTCTTCGTCAGGAAAGTTTTTATACTCACTCTCAGCATTGTAATCTAAATTTGATAATTCATCTGCTGAAGTATGAGCTCTTTCTTCATTTTCATGCATTGAAAATACTGCTTCCTCCAATGATTTCATCATTTTGTCGTCGCTTTTCGCAGAATTCCAATATGCTTCAAGGCCTTTTCGAAGAAACGAACCAATACTAAGTTTGTCAGAGAAGCCATTACTGATACTAGAATTCTTCTTATAAGTCTGACTACCTTCAACCAGCTTCCCTTGAGCATAATCCATCAAATTTCTATAAAGATTAGAAATGGGCTCAACGATAGAGGCCGAATCGAGAACTAAACCGCCTTCGGCGACTGTTAAAAGCTCTTTAGGATAACCATCTTTATGTTCCCATGGTTGTTTCGAATCTAAAGCACCAATTTCTTCAGCAATTTTGAAAATTGGACTACCACCTATACCATGGATCCAAGTTGCACCCATTTCAATCCTATCACCACCAATTTCAGAAGTAAGAATTCTACCACCAATTCTATTCCCACCTTCTACGATACATAATTCGAATACTTCTTTGGTGCCCGGTGAAGTATAAAGCTTATTGGCAGCTACTAGACCTGCCATTCCAGCTCCTATTATCACAATTCTTGGTTTCTTGACCACCATTTTTTGCTTGTACGAATTCTCACAAATCCAAGTAAACCGAAAGGTTTGAAGAAGATGATGAGGAACAAGAATAGAAAATGACAATGAGATGATGAAGAGTTTTAATTATTGTGAAGATTTCATGACAAAGTGTTTGATATTTGTGTAGTTTATAAATAGAATGGGTAGACAATATGGTAGGGATTGATTTTTGTAGTCATTCCTTTTTCTTTTTTCCCTTGTGACCTTGGGCTAGCTCTACTACCTTTGGAATAATAGTAGGGTTACCACTTGGCAAAGTAAAGGGCATTAGCCCCTTACCCATAGGGATATAGATATACTAGATTAGTAGTAGTCCACTTGTTCATGTTATGTCTAGTTTATATGGCATTTAGATTTGCTTGGGGTCAACCTCCAAAAATTCTCCATTGTTGGCAACTGTTTAAGCTTCTGTTTGTAATCAGACAATAATTTTAGCTGTTGGCGAATGTTTAAGTTTGTGCTTATAATCAGACAATAATTTTAAACGTCGAAAAAAATTAATCATGACCTAAAACCTTTTGTATTCAAGGATTCTTTTCCATCTATTTACTTGTTTTATTAAACTATGTACTTTACCACTACATTAAAATATCCCCAAAATAAAAAAATTACAGAGAAAAATACCGTTATATGAAAATAATAGCTATATTCTGACTGTCAGCTGGGAGATTCAAAATGTTCTCATTGATAATAGGACTAGAAACCTTTGTGGTTTTTGTTATTTGTTTTTATGGTCTACCGAAGGATAATGATTAGCTTATTTTAGCAAGAAAAAAAGAAACAAATTGTTATTTGTTATTATGGTCTACTGAAGGATAATTAAGATAATAATTAGCTTAAATTAGCAAGAAAAAAAGATAAGAAAAAGATGATAGGTTCCATCACAGTAAGTTAGTGGGTCATGTAAGTGTCCCTTGTGTCCATGTAAAATGTCCTTGTAATAAACCTGCCGATGTGCTTGCCAAAGGAGCTAAGGCGCAATATTTGTCTCATACTCACCACAAATACTTTCCCTTCGCTCTCCGAGAGTAAATTTAATGGTGAAAATTCAAGCTAATCCGAGCTCAGAAAAAAAAGACAAGAAAAAGTATAGAACATCGAGTCCAATAATTTTTTAAGTTAAGATCATCCAAACTTTTCCGGGTCATATTCCAAGGTTTGGAAGAGAATTTCTAATCCAAATTAAAGTGTGATCTGAAATGAGTTTAACGTCAAAAAAATTAACCCTCAAATCTTTTAGTTGATATTGTTTCCGAAATTGATTGTCCCTTTTCTTGGGAAATAAAAAAAATGTATGTTACTAAAATTAATGTTTTACTAC
>JAJJMC010014390.1:2078680-2091789 GCA_023531435.1 Papaver californicum | reverse complement strand
CTGTGTTTGTGTTTTTCTGTTACAGGAAAGAAGGTACATATCCAACACCTTTCTCATTGTTGATCTTGTGTGCCAAAGATAGAACGTTAATCCTTTTGACGTGTTGAAACCTATTTTATTTTTCACCATTAGACTTGCGCTTCTATGATCTAACGTAAATGGTGAAGTGATATGAAATTTGAAAGATAAAATTCTTTCACCATTTAAACTTGTTTTAAGGTCTTAGGGCGTCCACAGTCATGGGACCAAACCCAAAGATCAAAGAATAAAAATTTTATTCATTGTTCCGGCCCAAACACTCCGGATATTCGATTAAAAATGATCGGGCGGTTGTCTAGTACAACACTTGTAGTTGGGCGGACGTCTGGGTATACGTTCAGTGAGACGGGCATACGTCTAGGAAAACGCTTGCATGGGGCGGACAGTTGGTTGAACGCTTGATGGGAGGCGGTAACGAAAATTACGCCTGATGATAGACGGACTCCTACACGCACGCTCCAAAGACGGACGGTTTACTAGACGAACGCCTGATGGGAAGGTTTACTAGGCATACGCCGGATCAATTGTCTACACGTGCAAATGCCTCGTGTGCGGAAAAATACGGACGTACAACTAGCGTATCGCTTGAAGAACCAAGCAGATCCATAGACGAACGCCTACAAAACAAAGCGGACGTACATCAGCGTCCACATGAAATTTGGCCACATGAAACCAACTTGTTTACCTTTGAAGGATCGCCATTTCTCAAGTTCTATCGCCATTTTTTAAGTTCTATATATTGATAGCAAATATGATCACATACATAAGAAAACCATAAGAAATCAACAATGATTAATTTAACAGTAAGGTTCTTAATACTTTTAATATTTTGTCTTTTCTTACGCTAATTCAGTGTGTAATTAGGTAAACATTAAATTAACATAAGATGTACCCATAGACGTCCTTAGTTTTGTAGAACTTTAATTAGGTAAAAACATCCGGTTCTTCACTGTAGACAGCCAGGCGTACCCATAGACGCACGCCTAGAACCAGGCGGAGCATCAGACGCACACTTTCAGTGGGGCGGAGCCTTAGCATTACGCAAGGACCAAGCGGATCTCTAGCATTATGCTTAAATGAGACGGTGATTTAGTTACCGCCTGTTAGTGGGCGTGATCCTAGACGCACGCTTCATCAGGCGTAATTTTGGGTGAACTCTTCATCAGGCGGAGATTTGGTTAACGCCCGTGTTTTCAAGCGTTACGTTAGAAGAGCACCTGCCATCAGACTGTTCCCTACACGCCCGCCTAGAATTAGACGATTTCCTACATGGCCGCGTGACTATAACTCGTTTGGTCCGGTTTTGAGACCTTTATTGGTCCTGAACAGTAGAAAAAACGGACCAAAGATCAAACTTGATCGTCCCATTACGATTGGTTTTTGACGGACCAAAAACCATAAATGAGTTTGATCCGTCTTATACTCCAAGGACTGTGGACGCTCTTAGCTGAGCATCCAAGTATAATTAGCTTGATACTGGATACTCAAAACCATTCATTCCATTTTGCACTATATACGTTTGGGCAGATTGACACTATTTTTACACATTTTGATGCTATCTTGCGGCGATTTTCTCTCTATGAAATATAGTTACAAACTATTTTCTTTGTAGCATGCTTTTGCAGCTATTATGTATTGCATTTCAAAAATTTAGCATAATTTGTTGGATATTTTCTAAGCGTACATATATTATTTGCCGTTACAACGGGTCCCTGGGCGCCAAGAATAATTTAAAAATCTAGCTGACACAATTTTTTTCTATAGCCTCCATTGATGCTTATTGAAGGTGTCTGTTGGCGATGAATAGATATCTCAAGGATCTATAAACCCCTTATAAACAAGGTTATCGTTTCTTTTTCAATCACATCAAACTCATTTTTTTAATCTCTCTTATCATCAGAAACTTCTAAATAATATATTTTTGGTCGGACCAAGAAAGTAAAATCTTTAAATTCAGTTACGATGTTAGGGTTTTATTGAATCCTCAAGACATAATTCATTGACTTAAAAGAATAAAAAAATCCTTAAAACCAGTGGCATCATTCTCTGTCTATTTTTTCGTCCTTAATTTAAATCCAATTTTCCATCACAACTTTATTATTTTACCCGATTTGAATTTTAACCGTTCGTTATAGAATTAGACTTGGAGCATAACTGGGGATTTTTTTTTTTTTTGGTTTGGATCTGTACACACACTTTCTCAAAATAACGAGCAAAATATTCGTCCTGTTTAGTTCAAAGCTACCTTTCTTAAACAGTTAGACGTGTCTTTCCATTCATCAGACAAAGAATCAATCCATAGAAGACCATAAAAAAAGAATGTAGTTCATAATTAGAATGATTGCACTAATCTATGCTTATGGCAATAGCCAATGAGAATTTGAAACGATTTAAAGAATCAGGGTCAGGTCGTATAACGGTGGGAGAATAAGATAAGAGAGACATAAATCTTTTGTGTTCTCCAAAAGAATTATACTTTTACTTTGGCCTCATCTATATATACATATGATTTCACAAAGTTTTTAAAATGTAAATTAGATATATTATGTACTTTGTTTCTTTTCAATATAAAACAATAAAACTGCTTTTTCATGTTTTTAAGAAATAAAATCACAACTTCAGATTAAAAATAAACAAACACGATAACCTTATTTTATTATTTAAATAATATAAATTATATTGAATGGTTTATAATTGTGAATAGTTATAGTTACTATGATACAATGGTAAAATCACAATAAATAATCGTCAATGATCAGAGTTCTAAATTTGTCAATATTAAATTCTTTATTGTTTAAATTTTTTTAATATTTAAATGTTTTTATATTTTATTTTATCAGAGAGAATTAAAGAGAAGATAGAATAAAAGATATATTATCATGTAACATCCCATGAAAGGTATATATATGAGTTACAAATGCCTCAAAATTGAAAATGGATTATAATTGATTTGGAAAATAACAAAAATATTATTTTAAATAAAAAGAGTATTGAAATTTGTTCATATAATCACCATAAAATAATATGAAATAATTTTTTTTTGAAGCAAAATAATAATATGAAGTAAAGAAAAGAGGCTCTCTAATAAAATCATTTGAATTTTTTTAATTTTTTTTTGATAAAAAATAGAATGTTTGTGTCATAAAACTGGAATATGAATACTGATATAACAACTTGACAAGAAGAAAAAAACCCCTAAAACCATTATATTTTTGTTGATCAGATTTGGTCTTTTTGGACCATATCTGAGCAACGATTTTTCTTCTTTTTAATTTTTAGGAGATAGTTAATTAAATAAGATGTTTTATGTCGTTTTTGGCGTCTTTCGACATATTTCTTTGCTATTTCGGGGTAATTTTTCTTCGTCGTTGTAGGGCGAGTTCTTCAAATTTTGATGGCTGGTTTGTAGCTTGCTATTCTCGATTCAATAACATCAACGATTCAACATGATATCGCTTTGAATCCATACCCAAGGATTTTAGAGCATACGAGTTCGTTTGGATCTACAAGTTTATGAGCAAAATACTCCCTTCTTTAAGGAGCATCTTTTATCAAAGAAGATTACAATCAGATTAAATGGTCGAAATCCATTCCGGAATATACCATCATCTCTTTCTTCTACAAAAACAAAAAGTTTGATATCTTTACGGTCTATCGCTCTTTCTCTTCACAGTTTATTTGTGATTGATATTTTTATTTGTACTAGAGTTTTAATTATCTTGTATTTTGATGTATTATTATTCTTATAAACGAATATATAATTATTATTTTAACTTAAATAAATTAAAAATTGTTGATTGTCAAAAAAAACTTGCTTGACAAGAAAAATGGGATGGTTTAGTAGGACAAAAAAAAAGTTTACTTTTTCACATATTAACCGAGTATTTTTTGTTGCTAATGACCAATGGCAACAAACTTTCTTGAGCACTGACCCAAATAATATTTTATGCTTTTATTTATGTCTATACATTTTTAGGTAATAAATTCACCTCTTCTTGGGACAAACCTACCTAGGTCTAGCTATTGTGACCTACAAATAAGGTCAAGAGAGTTGCGAACCCAAGATGAAAAGGGTTGGTAGCCAGCCATAAAGATCACATCTTAATACGTAAGCTGAAATTATTAGATCTTCAATTTTGATTTGATAGACAATAATTGTCTTCACAACAATATTGTTGTTGATTTCCTTTACGACACTTATTCTGTCAGTCAAGATGAAAAAATGGGGGGCCATTTCACAGTGTACTCAACAAATAACGTTGAAAAGGAAAAACTATGGATCATATACTGGGCTGGCAGGGGGCGGCTCAGCACTCTGGGTCTACTTAGAAGTTAAATCTGTTTACATATTTAAAATGACGTTTGTTATGCAATTTACACGATGAAGAATGTCGACTCTAGGTGATGTTGATTTTCAAGGCGAGTAGAGCACATTCTCATAAATAAATTCAGTTATGCCAGTATATTGGCCATTCTGGGCTATATGAAAGAAATATTATGAAAACAAGCAGTTGAGCTGTTTTCCAATTGACCATTAGGTTTATAACTGACGTTAATGGTACTTATAAAAATACTTAATTGATAAAAAATTTGTTTAAATCAATTAAATTAATTAATAATTATTTATATTTTTCAATGGTTAGATGTGATACTACTATATTAAAAATATTAAAAATGTTTGGGTATGCAAGTAGAATGAATAAAAAAGCTTGATGACCAAACAGTTGGGGTCAGGGCAATTAATTACTAGTCAAGGAAAAATGCTTTCGGATTTGTGTAGCATGAAAAATGCTACTGCATTAGACACTTCAATGGCTACTGGGCAGTAATAAGAAGAAGAGTAGAACCTTTATATCGTGACGACGCTTTTTTAATAGTATACCACAATTAATCGCATTTGCCTCATCAGATTGTTCAGGAAGAGGTTAAGAAAGATAAATTCAAAGTCTTCTTATGTTTGTTGGGCTATCATTCCTTATGGCCCAGCAACTAGATTATTATCTCATTTCTAATAAGGAGTTAGCTGGTGGTAGTTTTGTTAAGGTAAGAAGAGAAATAAATTTGTTTTTTGTATCCTTCTTTTGGTCGTGAGAAAAGAAAAAGAGAAAGAAAAAGGGAGAGTGAGAGAAAAGGACAACCACTGTTAGATAGCTTTGGTGAAGATTTTGAGTTGTAAACTTGAAGAGAAAGGATGTTCTAGCGAAAGACCGATTTGGTTGGTGAAAATTTATCCACCACATCCTACATCTCTTCGAAGGGGTAATTCTAGAGTTTGTTCAAATCCTAGTAGTAAGTTTCTCATCTTTCTTATTTTGTTATAGTTGGATTTACCTTACATGGTAAAAAATTAGTTATCCACCATTAGTAGTGAGTAGAGAAAGAGGACATTGTTATCCAAGTGCTATATGCACCTTGAAATTGTGTAAAACCCCAATTTAGGAGATATCATTGTAACCCATTATTTGCTATAGTGGAAGTTTACCCGTGGTTGTTTGCTCTTCTCATTGAAGAGTTTTTCCACGTAATTCCTGATGTTGTGTGATTGATATTATTTTCGTCATATTTATATATTACTCCCTCCGTTTCAGGAAAAGAGTTACTTTTCCTGTTTGCACAATTGTTAAGGCAAGATGAGAGAGAATAATTTTTGTAATTTATTTTCAGATTTACCCTAACAAATAGTTTAATACTACATATATCTTTATTATGAGAATAATAACATTTCTTAAAATAGTAAGGGTAGTTTTGAAAGTTTGTTATATTAAAAATGAAAGTAACTCTTTTATTGGAACAAAAATTTAAAGAGAAAGTAACTCTTTTCCTGAAACGGAAGGAGTATATATTATTATTTGTGTAAATTCCGTATTGTGTATAGCCTCTCGGATTGATAATCCCCTATCAATGTTTAGGGTAACCCTTAAATATTGAAATAGGTTCTTATAACTGAAGCATAAAAATCCCCATAACATCTCTCGATTCTTATCTAAATATTCTAACCATTTTAAGGTAACAATCAAACCTGAGCAGATAAAAAACAGACTATAATGCCTCAAAGCAAACACTAAACCTCCAAGATCGAGGCAGCCTTAACAAGAAAAAAGTTACCAGACTAAAATATCCAGCTGAAATATTGTGCCGACTCAAATATATATGGTGGGATAAAAAAGATACTAAAATACCTTACAGGGGTCTGATTCAAAGATTGGTCGAGCAATTGAGAAAGGATAGACGCCACACTAGTCTTAAGGCTGGACATTTATAAAGTTAGGATACGAATCATTTGGAAAGAAGTTAAAGAGTAACGCTATATATTATATAGACTGCTTCAAAAAAATAATATATATATATATATTATATTATAAAATTTATTATTTTATGATATTCTGATATATTAGTCATGTATTTTTCATAATAAAATCCAAGTCTAACGGTCCTCTTGTTTTTTTTATTTCTTTTTAAAGCATGATTTTTAATAAACTGCTAAAATACTATTATATAAGGATAGAAAATATCCTAAAATTCATCGATTACAATTATACTGGAAAATCAAAAATCTACATCAACATTAATGTTATATGAAATACGACCTCGTTCCATAAAAAATAATCAAATGTAAAAATCATAAATCTACATCAACATTAATGTTATATGAAATACGACCTCGTTCCATAAAAAATAATCAAATGTAAAAATCATATTCACCGAGCAAAAAATTATTAATTAATCAGTTATTTAATGTTTTTTTATAATGTGTCTTTTAATTTTTCTATAAAATTCTTAATTACAATACCAAAAAGAAAGGAAAAAACAAAAGCCCGAAATAAAATTTAGGTAAATCTAGATATAATTTTTTTCCTACTTGTTGGACGATTATTTTTGGTTCGTATCGGGTCACATAATTTCAGGGTCGGGCCTTTTTGACATCAGGGCAGGGCTTTTTTAACAGGTGGTCAGTGACATACATATGAACCCTGTTTTTGGACATACACCTTTTTTAGTGGGCATACTGGATAATGACAAAATAAGGTCACTATGAAGTAATAGCCTAAGCCCCTTATCCACCAAAATTTTATAATGGCCAAATTATCCTTATGTTGTTAGTGTTAATATTAATTATTGGTAGTTAATAGATAATGCTTAGTGTTAAAAATAATAATTAGTGGTTAATAATAGTGATTAGCAGTTAATGTAATCATTGGTTGCTAAAGTTAGAATTAGTGAAGGATTTTTTTTTTTTTGGGATTTTTTTCCTTCAAAGAAGTAGAAGAAGAAATGAAGAAAAAAAATAGGGTTTTTGATCAAAATGCATGAGGAAGCCGAATCTTCATCATGTAAAGCTCAGATAATACATATCAGCTACGATGGAGATTAGGATATGGCTGATTATTTGAATTATGAGACTGATTTTTCACAAACCCAAACCCAAACCCAAACTCAAACTCAACTTCAAGCTTAAATTGATGACTTTTATGAGCCAAATCCCGAAGATGAATACATGGATGAGGAACCCTATCCTAATAACACTCATGTATACTTATATATTAGGTTTACTGTCGTTTTTGTAGGTTGAATTCATCAAAAAATTATATAATTTGTCAAAAAGGTTCGTTGGACTAGTTACATGTTCGGCTGATATAATGTTAGTTGAACCACCTTCGGAAGAACAGTTCGGCTAATACGATATGTACCGAATATTAGTCGAACTTGTAAATAATTTTCGCGCTAAGAGCAAGTTAAAAAAGTTCGACTAATATTTGGTGCCATATAGAAAGGTGAACATATGTGCCATCATTATGCATCCCTCCAGTTCAAGGATCGGCTGATAACTTGAATTTCGAATTAGCCGAATCTTGTTATATGATTTCTGGAAATATCCAAGTTCAAGGTTCGGCTGATAATTTGAATATCGAATCAGCCGAACATTATAGTTAGAGTTCTGGAAAAAACATAGTCCAAGGTTTGGCTGATAATTTGAATACCGAATCAGCCGAACTTTCTAGTTGTGATTTTTTTGAAGTGCACAGACACAAGTTCGGCTGATAATTGAATTTTTTTTATCAGCCGAACTGTTCTTCGACACATTCAGGAAGAAGAACCATGAGAAGTTCGACTGATAATTGAAACGAATTATCAGCCGAACTTCTGACTGTAACTTCCCAAAACACTAGTTTTTTCTCAATCAAATGCAAGGAAATAAGATATGGTTAGTGGCAAGTACATTCGAATAAACATGTTGATATTTGGTTTTCCAACTCATTCTTCTGCTACTTCTCATAATTCAATTTGTGGTTGAACTCTTTCAGTTTCTTCTTCCTTTTCTTCAATCCGTTTCTTAGATGCCCTGCTTTTGCACGTCTTCGTATGAGTCATTTTGTAGTTGTGTAGTTATGTATAATCAATAATTATAGTTTTACGAATCGACGATTAACGACCGGCTATAAAAATTGAAATCGACGGGTTTTTTCTTTTCGGCTATGAATAGATAAATTACAGAGATACTGTTAAATTGTTGGAATTATATAAATATTTTCTACTAATAAATACACCTAAACAAATGAGTTATAAAATTAAACTGTAATCAACCCAAAATTACTTTCAAAATTTTTATCTCTTCTTCTTCTTTTTTTCTCTTTTCTCGCCGGAAAGAAAAAACCCGTCGATTTCAATTTTCATAGCCAGAAAAATTATAGATAATTTTATAATTTTATATGCCAAATAAAAATTACGTATACCCAGAAACAGAGTTCATACAGATTCATTACTATTTTGTATGTTAGAGGCCTTTTTCTGGTTTCTTTGAATTTTTCTGAAAAGGCCTCACTATCTTGCTCTATGCTCATGCTTCAAAAGAAAAAAGAAAAAAACAAAAGTGGCAGCAAAACAGAGAAAATATTTCTTGCTATGAAGAAACATGGCTGATCACCTCATAACTCGATCACACGTGAACTTTGGCGCACACACACTCTTAACTCCTCACCGACACATACACGTGCACTTGCACACTCACACTCACACTCACACAAACCATAGTTATAACACATTTTTTTTTGTCAAACTCATTAGGTTCTGAGCACCCTCATTTCCATATTCTGAACTCTCCGCACCAGACCAGGTATAGATTTATTCACCCGGGCTGAGTTTAGTACTATCAGTTTGTGTTTGTACCCTGGTCTCCTTGTATGTTCCATAGAAGTAAGAAAGGAAGCCCCAAACACTGAGAGCCAAAGCCATCCCTTTCTGACCTGTGAACTTCTCATGGAACACAATCACAGCCCCGATTTCTGTGAGTGGAAGTAACACTGCGCTAACAACTCCAGCAAACAGAGATGTTGTACAGAATATAATCCCCAGTGCTCCAATATAGTACATTTGCGACACTATGGCACTCGAGACCAACACCAAATAATACCCCATCTTGCCTAATCCAAATTCGTTTGCTTCTCTTTGTATTGCCGGGAAATCCTTGTTTACAACCATTCCTATGATACTAAAAACCGTAGCCGAAAACGCCATGAAAAATTGATACTGCAACACAATAGGAAATGTCATTACGTTGTTGGCTTTAGCGTAAGCAACTTCTATACAAGGTAAAATAAATCCTAATATTAACGCAGAACCGATACATAAAAAGAAACCTAATAAGTACTGCGAACTAGTGACACCCTCCGGACGATCGCTGATTTTTCCAACACCAAGTAATACTGAACCCAGTGTCATCACTACAATAGCATTGATTGAGAAAGGATTAAACTTTTGTTGAACCATCAGACGGGCAAAAAGGGCTGTGAAAATAAGTTGCGTTGAAATTAGAATGGACGAAGTTGATACGGGAAGGAAGGATAAACCGTATGTGTACAAGAAGCTGCTAAGTCCTAGTAGTATACCAACAAAGATACTAGAAAGTAAGAGTTTGGGAGAAGCAAAGAAATCACCCTGTGGTACTGCTCTATCACGTTTAGCGTAAAAAATAGCGAGCGGCAAGAGAAGTATCGGAAATCCAGCTGTTTGTAATGCACTTGATAACCATTTACGAGTACCACCATGTAAGAAGTAAACCCGAAGTAACAACGGTCCACCAATGAAACCCACCGCAGAAAAAATGCAGTACAACATGAGAAGTCCCCATTTTGACATGACAGATTGCTTATTCATATTCTTCAAGTCATGAAGGTCAGAGAGTTCAATGTTTTTGCAAGGTGTAGTAGGCTTGATTTCTGGACTAAAGACTCCTTCCTCGATCATTTCAATATGCAATGCTGACATTTCCCACTCACATCTAAAAAAACAAGGTGTTGGCTGTTGGGCACTGGTAGCTAGTAAATGTAAACTCAATGGTTCAAGTATTTCTCTAAATGTCAAGACTGCTGGAGAGTGAAAGATGAGATATATAGGGTGTTATACTTCCTCCGTCCCAGCAAAAAAGTTTACTGAAATACAAAACTGACAGTATCTTTTTTACCGGGATGTAGGTAGCATATGCTTTGTTGATGAAAAATGTTGGACGCGTTTCACGGATGTTTAATTATTTAGTTGTTCAATCTATTACAATTAAAAACATAACAGTGTGATCTAGCTTGAAAGCTGAGTTTAACCGAATTTCTGACCTGCTTTCTGCATTCTTCTTGAGTTAAAGAGTACGACTATATTCTATGGAGTTGTTGATCAATGATGCATGCTCTTGCATTTTGATTTTTGCGTTTAAAAATACAAAATTAAAATTTTTAAACAGACGGTGAGTAATCCCAAAAGCCAAAACCGCCGTCTCATAAAAGAAAACAAAACTACCCACATGGGCCACATTAACTTCATATGGGAGAGAGACTTGACTAGTTTTTCATGACTTAAGGGCTAGGATTGAGCATAGGTCGTTATGGATCGGTTTTCACCTGTCCACGTCTAATCCAATTTATTATGGATTTTAAATTTGGTATCCGCATCCAATACATCATCCAACGGATGCACAAATAAATGCGGATGATTCAATGGATTTGTTCTATAATTAAAACAAAAATATTTTTTTATAAAACAATGTCATGGTCTATATCCCAAAAAAAACAAGTACTTGTAACATGTACCAGTTTACCATACACAAAAATGAAACCAGAGAATCCTCGTATAGATAAGAAGTCTTAAACTATCCCCATATTTTTTAAAAATTATATAAATACCTTTAGTCTAACGAGTTTGGATGTCCAACGGATATTCAAGGTTGGACTGAGGCCCAATCCATAATCCGTTGGATTTCAAAAAATCCATCCGCATCCAACTCATTAGCGAACGATCCGAGCATCCACCCGTAAAAATACGGTTGGACCAGGTCGAGTCCGTGGATTCTGGACCAAATGCTCACCCCTATAAGTCTAATAGAGTAATAAGGCCCAACTTAAAATAGATAGAGCAAAATAAAATTCTCGTGCTCTTGGGACTATAAAAAACTAGGCTGTAGTTGTGCCTCGATTTTAGTTAAGAGTAACAGTTCTTGTGTTGTTTATTACCTACCCTTGAAAATATCTAAAGACTTAAAGACCTAGATAAATAAAATTTGCATACTCTCATTTTCTATTGGTCAAAATAAGGCTTTTATGACTTTTATGAAACAAAAATTTCACTGAGGACACTTGGCAAATTCGAATTGGTGCAAATATTATGTGGTCATGTAAACCCACTCTCCTATTGTTTATTTTATAAAATTATTATTATACTTCCTTTGCACCAAATACTTAATTTTATCGGATCAACATAATTCACGGTGGGTGAAACTTAAGATCGATTGATTTACGTTTAATTATTTAAATAGACGGCTATTTGTTTACTAAATTTCTATATACCTAAAACGTATATAATTAGGAAACCGGGTTATTTAGATTAGTTTCCTAAATTTCTATATGCTAAAACGTGTATAATTAGGAAAACAAACAATAGCGCCACTGTCTCTCACTCAAATTTGAGAGGTTCCCAAGAGCCGTGATTCACATACTGCCAAGATATGTCAAATTTTTGAATAAAAATCTAGCTCAATGACAGATACAAAAATATATTCCATTCACTAACTACAGAGAAATGTCAGAGATTGGTGGTGTGTGGCATGATCACCTAACTTTCAATAATCCAAAAGCTTTGGGTCGAAAATTAAGTAATACTCTCTTCGTTTCTAAAAAAATATTATTAAATGATATAATATATGCCGTGTATAAGATTTTTGTTTAAAAATATGTGTATTATTTCTCTTATCATTGCGAGATCCATAGCTTTATGTTTTAAACTTGGATCATTTGTTTAACCTCATAGACTGCTTATGAATGAGTCAGTGTTCAGTATGAAGTTTCCAATGCTTCAAAAAAAAAACAAAAAAAAAAAGAACAAGAGAAAAGTATGAAGTTTTCTGGCTTATAAATTCGGAAGTAACGAGGATCGCAAATCTTTTCTTACGAACTCCAAAGATATTTCGAACAAGGTCGATCGATACCAAGCTAGCACTGTAACCCATTCCTGACAAATTAAGAAGGCTGATATAGGGGCTCAAAATTTGATTGAGGGGCTCCTCTAATAAGACGAAATAGAGACATTATAAAATAAAACATAAAAACCCCTTATCCATAATATTTTCACAATACCCAAACCACCCCTCATTAGTAATCTTAATTACATTAATTAGTTAAGATTAATTTAAACTAATCATGATTAATTAAGCATAATCTTTTACCTAATCAAATGATTTGAATTTTTTTTTTTTTGAATTTGTGTTTTGTGGGAAGAAAAACTTGATAAAATTTAAGAAAATTTTGTCGTTTTTTTTTAAACCCTAGATTTTGATTCAATCAACCATAGTAGCATTTAGATACCTCTAGATTAAAATCTTGATCTTTTTATGGCTCAAATTAGATGATATCACGATTTGAAAGATTGATTTTTTGTTGTTCAGAGAAATTTACGGTTGGGTTTCATGTCGAACCCAACCGTAACGCCAAGAACACCGAAGAACACCATTTTTGCCCAGATTTACGGTTGGGTTTTCAACCAAATCCAACCGTAACTAATTTGTTCTTCATATTACGGTTGGGTTATTAAAC
>JAJJMC010014390.1:2055406-2078280 GCA_023531435.1 Papaver californicum | reverse complement strand
AGCCGAACATTGGAGCAAGTTTTGTACGAAAAGAGTGGGTGTCCAGGAGAAAGTTTGTCTGATAAGTGCCTACCCAAAGTCATCCGAACCTGACACTTTCTGGAGCAAAAATAACTTGCCAGGTTCGGCTAGTAATGTCCATAATCGAATCAGCCGAACTTGACACCACCCTGGGACACTTTTAATGCGTTTTTGACTCTATTTTGGAAATAACATGACCCGTAAGGATTATAAGCCCTAGATATCATGAGCACTATATAAGAAGACTCCCAAGACATTAAGAAGATACCTTTTATATCAATTTGCAAGTCTTGGAGGAGAGAACAACACAAGAGGAGAAAGCTAGGGTTTCAGAGCGGTTCCATTGTCGTAACGAACTCTTATCTATTTTCTTATATGTATAACATGGGTGTTACTACATCCATGAGTAGCTAAACATCTAAGTGATTGAGGATGAATTCTAAGTTATAATACATGAATATATTTAGCATATAAATCTATTCTTCTAATTATCACATGATTATCGTTTGTTTTTACTAATATGAATGTTTATGCTTGATTGATAGATTATTTAGGTGGATAACTAATTCAGTTTGTTAAATAATCTAAAGCTAATAGAGAGTATTGAGATACGTGTAATAGTCGAAAACCTCCTACATAAGTAGAGAACGCGAGACCTTACAGAGGGATTCTGTGGAGCAATTCCGTGTAAAAATAACACTAGTAAGCAAACTGAACTTATGCGTTTGATGTTAGGATCAACCTAAATTCACAAGACTTAAAATATTCAATTGAGTTACCCCTGAAAGCTTATTCTAGGTGGCTTAGACGAATAGAATCTGGTAGTCAAGCGCTTCCATATCCAGTGATACAATGAATTTTGGGGATAACACAGCTTAATGTTATTCTACGGTTGGTGATAATTTGTAATTAACAATAAATATATGAGTATACTAATTTGATGATTGTTTATAACGAAGAAGGATTCCTCGATCATATCTCTCTCTATTGCTTACAACTTTACTTTTAATTACTTTCTTATTTTACTTTGTCTGAAACCTAAAACAAACCCCCCATTGTGACACTTTAAACAACTGAAACACCTCGCTCCTTATGGGAACGAACTTGAATTCCATTATATTATTCTTCAATTGAGTGGAAATAAGATAACTAATTTGATTGCACCAACGATACGCATCAAATTTTGGCGCTGCTGCCGGGAAGCAGTTGTTTTTAGTTATTATTTATTTCTGTTTATTTTTGTTTTTAGATTTTCTTTTTAGTTTTTAACTTTATTTTCTAGATATTTTTGGTTTCAGGTAATTAATCTCTGGCAGCTAACGTTGGGATTACAGAAGATGCAGAATTCAAATTCGCAAGGGGACAGTACTACAAGAACCTCAGTTTTCGCTATAAGATCCACCTGTAGAAGATATGGCTGATCCTATACCACCTCCACCTCCAGAGAGGAAGACGTTGAGAGATCTAACATCCCCATTTTTGGACTCTCAACCACTGTGTATTACTGTGAACGACACAGTGGAACTTAAATCAAACATTTTTCATTGGCTTCCTAAGTTCAAGGGACTACCAGGTGAAGATCCTAATCGATATCTACAACAGTTTCAGAAAACAGTACGAAGTTTGAGAAAAAGTGATGAAGATTCTGAAAAATCTTTCCTACAAGCTTTTCCGTTCTCATTGACAGACCAAAAAGAATCATGGTTATACTACCTCCCTTCCGGAAGTATTACCACATGGACTGGAATGAAAAAGATGTTCCTTGAGAAGTATTTTCCTGCTTCTAAGGTTGCATCTATTCGTAAAGAGATGAGTGGCATTTTTCAGATTACTAGAGAATCTTTATATGTAGACTGGGAAAGGTACAAGAGATTGTTGGCGAGCTGCCCACACCATCAAATACCACCACAACTTATCATCACACACTTCTATGAGGGGTTACTACCGCATGTGAGGCACTTGATTGATGCTGCAAGTAGTGGTGCATTAGTTAATAAAATTATCGAGGAAGCCATGAGTTTAATTGAGAGCATGTCTGCAAACATGCAACAGTTCTACACTAGAAATTCATCAACAGTTCGAAAAGTTAGTGAGATGGGTGATTCTTTGCACACAGAACAACGAATTGGTAATGTAGAGAAGATGGTCCGACGGATAGCTTCTTCAGTTGTTCCTACATACGAAGACGATGCTGAGATGAATGCTATATTTTCTAATTAAAGGCCAAGGTATGATCCTTATTCTAATACTTACAATCCTGGTTGGAAAGATCGCCCAAATTTCAGTTATACGAACAAGTAAGCTATAGATCCTATGCCACCAGCTTATGTGCGACATAGTGGTTTTCAATAACCATAATTCTAACCTCATATGCAATCTCACCAACAAACTCAGAGTTCCAGTCTTGAGGAGATGATGAAGGTTATGATGCAGAATCAGGAGGTAATTCTGAAGAACCAGAATATGGCAATAAAGGATATTCTCAAATGGGGAAATTGGCGACTAATGTGAATCTACTGAAGGCACAAGCATCGACAAGGCTGTCATCAAAACCTGTTGTGAACCCAATAGAGCACATCAATATCGTAACTCTAAGGAGTGGAAGGAAAATTGAAGAGCCATAACAACAAGAAGAGATTAACGACAACGTAGAAAAGGAAGTAGAGGTAGAAACCGTACCAAAGGAAAAGCCAACCTCAACCGACCAACCTAAGGACACGCTTTCCACTTTTACCACACCACCTTCTTTTCCTAGTCATTTTGCGAATTCAAAGAAGCAAACTCAAGACAAGAAGATCATGGATATTTGTAGCAAGATACAAATCAACACTCCATTTATTGAGGCCATCAAATCGGTACCTAGATACGCCAAGGTTCCGAAGGATTTATGTACAAGGAAGGATAGGTTGATTTTTAATGAGATTACCTAGGTGGGAGAAAGTGTTTTATCCATGTTACTGAAGAAGCCTACAAAGTGTAAAGATCCTGGTGGTTTTACGGTGCCAATTGCTATTGGTACTAAGAGGTTTGAGCGTGCTTTACTTGATTTGAGAGATGATGGTTTCAGAATAGTGTTAAAAATATGTTCGTTCGCTGAAACTTGTGAAAATTCGTTTAAAACCTAATTTTGATTTAAACTAGAAAATAAGTAAAAGATTTTAACAATATTTGGAGAAACTGGAACTCAGGATTCCACCAAAATCACTTCTGATTGATTTCTACAATGATTCTTTAACAATTATAGCTCTTTTATTGACTCTGTTTCTTTGCCAAAAATAGATTTCTAAAATATTAACTGTAAATCACAAGCATGACACATCAAAAGCTCTTAATTCCCAGCATACACCATCAAACAAAATCACAACTAATTAAGAAAAATCATAAATCAAATAAAAATCAATGCAAAAGTCATTAAGAATCAAAAATAGTTACCATTCATTCATGAAATATGCCTTCCTCCATTGTCCCAGTGGTTGGGTTTAGCTCCTCATGATGTACACGCTCTCAAATCAATTATTCATGGATCAAAAGTGTGTAAAAAGAAGAAAAAATAATAACACAAATGGTTCACAACGGTGTAAGGGTGTTGCAAACCACTGTTCTCACTATTACAGAAGAAAAGTGTTCTCAAATGAAGATAAACGTTGCAGATGCTAAGATATCCGTTGCAGATGAGTTGAAGAAACCGTTGCAGCTGAAGATAAACATTGCAAAGCTCAAGATAAACGTTGCAAAACGGTTGAAGAAACCGTTGTCTTTTCTCGGTTCTTCGTGTTCTTCAGCAGCAACAAAACACTTTTTCCCGTGATAATTTTTTTCTCCTTATGTTGGCCTCCTGAGCTTGACCCAACCTCTCTAAATCTTTTCTGCACTTGGTATAACCTTTTTGTATACAACAGAGCCCTCAAATCTCGAGGGAATATCTGTTTCTTTTGATTGAAGCTTCGGGGGTTTTCTCCCCTCCCCTATGTCTGATTTTTTCTTCCTTACTTTTTCTTTATATAGGCTTAGCAAACCCTAACTAGTCCTCCTGGATCGATAAGGACTCAAAGATCAATCCAAAACAAACTCTAATTCTCGTTATTGAAAACAAAGAATATTTCCTTTTTCCGGTCACAACTTCGACTTCCAACCAATTTTTAAGGCATTAAACTCTATATGTGACGTGATTAAACATGTATAAAAAGTTTCTTCTTATTGGGATATCGAAACAACCTTTGAAATCCCACAAAATTCGCGTCCAGATTGACTCATAACTCTTCACGCGTAGAAAATTTCCCGCCATTTTCAATTTTGAACTAAAGAGGGTGAGTGCTTTTAGTAATCTGCTGGGTGCCTTTAACACCGGGGTGCCCTTATCCAAAGTTATGGGGTGCCTTTATCACTTTTGAGCCAATTTTTAAACAAAATTTTGTTTCCCAAAAATACATACAAACACATAAAATAACACAATAAGTATCAAATTGAGCACTAAATAGATAATTGAGGACAAATCAGACACAACAATGTGTCTATCAGGAGCTTCCATAAGCGTTATGTCAGCCGATATTTATGATTCTTTGAATCTTGGACCTTTAAAGGAGATAGGGATTACCATTCAATTAGCAAACAAGTCCAATATATATCCTAAGGGACTCGTGGATGATGTGTTAGTTCAAGTGAATGAGTTAATCTTTCCGGTTGATTTCTATATTGTGAATATGCAGAATGGAGAAAATTGTTTGTCTACTTCATTACTTATTGGGAGACCGTTTATGAAGACTACTAAGACGAAGATTGATGTAGATAGTGGTACACTCACTATGGAATTTGATAAGGAGATTATTCTCTTTAACATATTTGAAGCCATGCGTTATCCTAGTAATGTTCACTCTTTTTTCTCTATCGATGTTATCGGTTCACTAACACAACAAATGTTTGATTTGAACAGTGAAGATGAACTTGGAGTTGTGTTGTGTAATAACATTGAATTGGAAGTTTATGGGCAGCCAAACTTGGACATTGACTTAGCCAAAAAGATGGTGGAGATGTGTGGTTCTTTGACGACACTACAAGAAGCTCAAACGGGTAATATCTTTTATATTTCTTTACCCGTAACTGATGAGGGTCCTTTACCTTTTATTGTGCAGACACCTAAACTAGAATTGAAGCCTCTTCCAAATCACTTAAATTATGCTTACTTGGGTGATAAAGAAGAGCTTCCGGTGATCATTACAAAGAACCACACTGCCATACAAGAAAAATGCTTGATTAGGGTTCTGAAAGAACACAAAACGGCCATTGATTGTACGATTGCTTACATTAAAGGCATTAGTCCATCCATGTTCATGCATAGAATCCTAATGGAAGACGATGCAAAGCCAGTACGTGATGCTCAGCGTAGGCTTAACCCCCCAATGATGAAGGTCGTAAGGACAGAGATCCTCAAATTGCTAAGTGTGGGGGTGATTTACCCAATTTCTGACAGCAAATGGGTTAGTCAGGTACAGGTGGTACCTAAGAAATTTGGTGTTACTATTGTCAAAAGTCAAGATGACGAACTTGTTTCAATACGAGTTCAAAAAGGATAGAGAGTATGCATAAACTACAGAAAGCTTAATTATGCTACCCAAAAGGATCACTTTCCTTTGCCTTTCATTGATCAAGTGTTAGAGAGGTTGTTAGGACATTCACATTATTGCTCTTTGGAAGGTTATTCGGTCTATAATCAAATTGTTATTGCACCGTAGGATCAAGAGAAGACTACTTTTACTTGTCCTCTTGGTACGTTCGCATATAGACGGATGTCGTTTGGTCTTTACAATGCGCCAGCCACTTTTCAGAGATGTATGGTTAGTATATTTTCGGACTAAGTGGAACGCATCATTGAGGTATTTATGGATGATTTTAGTGTTTATGGTGATTTATTTGATATTTTCTTAAAATATCTTAAACTTGTGCTTTAAAGATGCATAAATACTAACCTTGTTCTAAATTGGGAGAAATGTCACTTTTTGGTAAACCATGGTATAGTGCTCTTCCACATTGTGTCTTCTAGAGGGATCGAAGTAGACAAAACAAAGATAAACTTAATAAGAAACTTACAATACCCCACTTCGGTAAGGGAGATTCACTCGTTTCTTGGTCATGCAAGTTTTTACAAGAGGTTTATCAAGGATTTCCCCAAAATATCAATCCCTATGTGAAAATTGTAGCAAAAAAGGGTTACTTTCAACTTCAACCAGGAGTGTAAGGATGCCTTTGATAGATTGAAGAAATTGTTGACTATTGCACCAATTATTAGGTCACCCGGTTGGAGCTTGTCATTCGAGTTGATGTGTGTCGCAAATGATTATGCAGTTGGAGCTGTTTTGGGTCAGAAAGTGGACAAACGGTCATATGTTATTTATCATGCATCTAGGATCCTGAATGAGGCATAAATCAATTACACAATTACTGAAAAGGAGTTTCTAGCTATAGTTTTTGCACTAGAAAAATCAGATCTTATTTGGTGGGTACCAAGGTTATTATTTACTCTGACCACGCAACACTTAGGTACCTACTCAAGGAAAAAGAAGCTAAGCCGATACTTATACGTTGGATTTTGTTATTGCAAGAATTTGTTATTGAAATTAGAGACAAGAAGGGTGTTGAAAATACTGTTGCAGATCA
The DNA here is from genome assembly GCA_023531435.1 of Papaver californicum. Classification (NCBI taxonomy): domain Eukaryota; kingdom Viridiplantae; phylum Streptophyta; class Magnoliopsida; order Ranunculales; family Papaveraceae; genus Papaver; species Papaver californicum. The sequence continues at coordinate 2,071,608 of JAJJMC010014390.1, read as the reverse complement.
TCTCAGTAGACTTGCTATTTCTGAAGAGGACTTCCCCTTACAGGACCGTTTTCCGGAAGAACAACTTTTCTTAATTGATGCTTCAACACCTTGGTACAGTGATATAGTGAACTACTTGGTTAGTGGACAAATACCAAGTACGATGTCCAATTTTCAAAAGCTAAAGCTTAAGAAGATAACCAAACAGTATGTGTGGGATCATCCCTACTTGTGGAACTACTGTGCTGATCAGATTATCTGCAGGTGCGTACTTGACTCTGAATTTCAATGCACTCTTACTTTTTGTCATTCTTATGCTTGTGGTGGGCATTTTGGTGCTAAATATACTGCTCTCAAAGTTCTTGAGAGTGGATTTTATTGGCTCACCTTATTTGAGGATGCATATACTTTTTGCAAATCTTGTGATAGATTCCAACGAACAGGCAAATCTAGGTGCTCGAAATCAAATCCCACTCACACCGATTCTTGCTGTAGAAATATTTGATGTGTGGGGAATTGATTTTATAGGTCCTTTTTTTAATTCGTTTGGAAAATATTATATACTTTCTTGTTGTGGATTATGTTTCAAAATGGGTGGAAGCTAAAGCCACCCCTACTAATGATTCTCAAGTTGTTTGTGAGTTTGTGAAGGAAAATATTTTTACTAGACATGGTACACCCCGTGTGGTTATTAGTGATGAAGGTTCACACTTTCGAAAATTCTTCCATGCTCTTCTCAAGAAGTACAACATTACTCACAAGGTCGGTACGTCGTATCACCCACAAACTAGTGGGCAAGATGAAATTTCAAATCGTGAGATTAAGTCTATTCTAGAGAAAACCGTCAATATTATACAGAAAGATTGGAGCTTGAGGCTCAATGATGCATTATAGACGTATAGAACGACATACAAGACACCTATTTGCATGTCTCCATATCGTTTGGTTTATGGCAAAGCTTGTTATCTCCCGGTTGAACTTGAACATATGGCTTTATGGGCAGTAAAAATATGCAACATGGAGTATGATAAAGCGGGGAAACAAAGGCAACTATAAATTAATGAGTTAGAGGAGATATGTAATGACGCATACGAGAGCTCTCGTATATACAAGGAAAAGACAAAGTTTTTCCATGACAAGATGATTTCTCGGAAAAGTTTTGTTGTGGGGCAGAAAGTTCTTTTATTCAATTCTCGTCTTAAATTATTTCCTGGTAAGCTAAGGTCCCGATGGGTGGGACCATTTGTTGTTACTAATGTTTTTCCTCATGGTGCAGCTAAAGTCTATAGTCCCAAAACTGGGAAATTTTTTAAGATCAATGGCCATAAACTAAAGCCATACTATGAAGGTTTCACTATGGTGGATGTCAATGAGATCGAGATTTATGATTTGCTCCCTCTGGGGGGGGTAATACAGGCAAGTAGAGAGTCGGGATGACGACTTTAAACCAAGCGCTGCATGGGAGGAAACCCATTGGTTTTGTATTTCTATCTTTACCTTTTAATTTTTATTAGTTTTGCATATCATATTAGGATTTTCCATCTTGATTTTATATTGGAAAAGTCAATTTACATTGAGGACAATGTAAAGTTTAAGTGTGGGGGAGTGGTCAAGCATATAGATTCTAGTATTTGCTTATCCAGGTAGGATTTTTGAACTTTTTGTACATATTTGCATGAAAACCTTCAGCTTTTAGAGAATTTAGAGTCACTTTGTATATTTCTAGCTAAGTTTACATACATACTTTTAGAGAAATAACTGAACTTAGAAGTATTAGAGAACTATATTCGGAGTGCTTAGTTGTTGAGAGGCTAGAGTTGAAACAAATGGACTTAAACCGCTGGTAGAGAATACAATATTAGAGAAGATGATCATTCAATACCCATGAGTGAGGCACTAGACCTACTATTCTTTGTACATGTCTAAATTGTTCGTTTAGAGTGTTTCATCTACGCAGACTCCTGGTATAATGATGAGCTACCCAACTTCGCACCAATTTCAAGACTACTTTTTGATCTCTTGAGTGCTATTTCTATCAATCACGAGGGTGTCATCAGAATTGCTAACTCTATCTTGTAATCTTGTTTTCATTTGGCACCATTCTCTCGACAACAACAGGTCCATAGAAACACCATTATCATCAACAAGCGGAGCATTAAAAATTTGAAGGAAAGTTGAAGACGTTCAAGGTTTACAAGCAACAATACAAGAAAGGTGATAGGTGCATTATTTGCATTAGTTGGATACTCTAATTCATTGATTTCTTGTTAGTTTCCATATCGTTATGCTTTGATTTTGTTTGTTTTTCAGTTTCTTAGGGGTTTTGAAGTGTATTCAACCAAAGAAGAAGAAAGAAGTTTATTGCTACATGAAATGAACAAGGAAGTCAGGTTCTTCCAATGGAGAAGGGATAAATACCAAATTCAACTCATTCAAATCCAGGAGTTCTTAATACCATTTTGAATAGAACGAGAAGACGAAGCCAATGCAAAAAGAATAAGGTCATTCAGAGTTCGTATGAGGAAGTTATGAACAAAACAACCGAAAGAAAATAACGAAACACTCAGCAAAATAATCTGGAGATAACAAGGAAATTTATCTACCGATTATAGGCAGTTTCGGGTACAGAAAAACTTCATTTTGATCTCCAACAATCTCTAGATAACATAGAAATCGAGTCTACCGATTATGAAAAGTTATCTACCGACTATGGAAAGTTTTCTACCGATTATGGCAAGTTTTGGACACAGGAAAAGTCATATTTTGAGATTTTATAATCGGTAGATAAGGAAGGTGTCGTGACTACAGATTATGACTCGACGGGAGCCACTTCTAAGACACGTTTTTGACTTCTAAATCAAGGTATCATGGTCCCATTAGGAATCTAACACTTAGATATGATGAAGACTATATAAGAAGACTTCCATAACCCTAAGGAGACACCTTTTTACACTTGAAAACACAAGGAGAACAAGAAGGTAGGGCTTGGAGTTGCGATTGAGCATCACGATTTCTAGGTTTGCTTTACTTTCTTGATTATTTTCCATAGATTTTGAGAAACCCATGATGAACTAAACCTTTCTTATTGGTTAGGTATGTAGTCCTATGTTGGAAAATATGTTTATTAATTGAAGTATTCATTCTCATATGTTCATAATCTTTTCAATATTGCTTATGTTCTACCGTTCATAACGCCTTGTATGATCGATTGCTTGTTTGTTTAAGTCGCGAATTAGATGAGCATGCATTGAAATGTATAGCTAAACTAGGGTTTGAGATCAGGAATTGTCGAAAGATCCTTGTTACAAGTAGCATAACATAGTTGTTAATGAAGGGATGTTACCATGCAATTATGTATAGAAGCGTGACCTAGGTTAAATCCGTGTGGATCTTGCGCCGGATTGCTTAGAATAACCTCAACTCACAAAGACCATTGCTTTCATTGGGTTAAACTTGACTGGCTCTTGCGCTAAGTTATTCATTGAAATGGATAAAAAGAGTGACTCTTGCGCCTTTGATCATAATAAGAGTTTTGTCGGAGTAAGCCCGCGATAGGATACTTTAGGGTTATTGGTATTGAGAGTGCATGAATGTTGAGTATGATTTAGTTGATAACATATTGGAAGATGGAAGATGAACTCTCTAATCAGTATTCTTTATATCTGATATTCGTTTTAATCTATTTGTTTTAGTATAATTTAGTTATAATCACAACCAAAACCCCCCTGTTTACATAAGTAATCGAAAGTAATTAACAATCACCTGCCTCTCTGTGGGAACGAACTTGTTCTTATTACTATACTCTAATCTATATTAGTGAAATAAGAACTTGAATTAATTTTGCTTGGATGATAACCGACCAAAAGGGCAGATTTCATATTCAAGTAAAACCAAAAAACGGAATTATATATATATATATATGTTGAAGACTTATCTACACGGGTGAAACAAATCAAAAGATGAGAGTTAGTGACGTTCATGATATCAAGACAATACAAGTTGTGAAGAATCAAGTGGTAAAGTCCTTATCCCACGACCATAGTAGTTTCATCATTTTATTTATTTTTCAGTTTTTATTTTGAGTTAAAAAAAAAGTAAAAAATCGAAAAGAAGAAAACAAAACAAAAAAAAAATTGAAAAAAAAATAATGTTTATCATTGCTTTAGTCTATATTTCCTTTTGTATTCATTCAATAAGACCGCAGGGAAGAAGAAATCTATAAAGAAGTTTCAAACAACAAGGAATTAAGAAAAAGAGTTACAATTGTCAAAGTTCTATGAAGTTCAAGAGTTCATCATCAACAGTTGAAGACCGAAGACGTTTCTATTGGATGCTGTGAGAGTGGTGCTGATTGTAGATCGGGTGAGAAGGTAAGTTAGCATTTCCATTCTCACATAGTGGTTGATTTCGTTTCTTAGAGGTCACTAGAAAAACAAAAAGGGATTCTTTTTCGTCCCACGTTTTATGGGATACCATCTTCATATGATTCAGAAGGTTAACTTTCCTTCCCACCATTCAACATGCGCATGACTTATCTTCACTCCTGCATGCACACATGAGAACCATAAAGTACGTCTTTTGAGTGCAAGTTCATAAATCCCTATTGGTGAGGCAAAAGTCATTCGATCTCTCTCGAACCTGGATTCTTTCATATGGTGGTTTTCTCCTAACTCAAGGGTTAAGCATGAGAATAATGTTCTTTGGTACTTCTAACTTCTTATTATTTGTGTGCAGAAACTTTATGTCCTCATAGCTCTTTGGATACTTGTGACTTTAAAGTTGGAGTAGGTTTTGTGGGTATACCTCTTGTAAACCCTCACGAGACTATAACTCGTTCACTAGGGACACCTAGGGGTTTAAAGACTTGTTGCACATGCTAAGTGTAACCGTGCCCTCAACTAAATGGAGTTGTTGTATTTTAGTCTAGTTTAGGTTAGTTTAGATAGTAGATTGCTCGAGGACTAGCACAAGCTAAGTGTGGGGGAATTTGATAAGTGCATAATTTGCATGTTTCTAGTGTCAAATCCATACTTGTTTTAGCTACAATTCTTGCATATTACTTGTTATTACGTTTGTTTTCTATCTTATATCTTATATCAGAAGAATCATTCGAAATCAAAGAAAAAGCTACAAAAGTGCTAAGGATATGGATTCTACAAATGAATAACACTTAGAAGTTGTTCAAATCCCAAATTCTTCACCTTTATCTTGAAGATAATTAAAACACAAAGCTAACACAAAAAGAATGAGGTCATTCCAACATCGGCGGAAGAAGTTACGGGAAAAACAAGTTAAGAAGAATCGAGTCTACAAAGAGAAGTTCGGCTGATAATTGCTCAACACGAATCAGACGAGCCTGAAGCTGGGAAATCGAGTTTCTGGAGCATCAAGGAGAATGTCCGGCTCAAGAATGATCCAATGATGATAGTCGAACCCCAAGATGAGTTTTGAACAAAGTATCCAGTAGAATGTTCGACTAATAATGAGTTTGGAGAAGTGAGCCAAAATTTGGAGCAGGTTTTGGACGAAAAGAAGTGGGTGTCTAGGAGAAAGTTCGGCTGATAAGTGCCTACCCAAAGTTAGTCGAACCTGACACTTTCCGAAGCAAAAATAACTTGCTAGGTTCGGATGGTAATGTCCATAGTCGAATCAGTCGAACCTGACACCACCCTTAGACACTTTTGACTCGTTTTTGACTCTATTTTGGAAAGAACATGGGTTCAGAAGGATTCTAATCCCTAGATATAATGAGCACTATATAAGAAGACTCCAAAGACATTAAGAAGATACCTTTTACATCACTTTGCAAGTCTTGGAGGAGAAAACAACACAAGAGGAGAAATCTAGGGTTTCAGAATGGTTCTATTATCGTAACGAACTCTTATCTATTTTTTATATGTATAAAATGGGTGTTACTACATCCATGAGTAGCTAAACATCTAAGTGATTGAGGATGAATTCTAAGTTATAATACATGAATCAATTTAGCATATAAATCTATTCTTCTAATTATCACATGATTATCGTTTGTTTTTACTAATATGAATGTTTATGATTGATTGATTGATTGTTTAGGTGGATAAATAATTCAGTTTGTTAAATAATCTAAAGCTAATAGAGAGTATTGAGATACGTGTAATAGTCGAAAACCTGCTACATAAGTAGAGAACGCGAGACCTTACAGAGGGATTCTGTGGAGCAATTACGTGTAAAAATAACACTAGTAAACAAACTGAACTTATGCATTTGATGTTAGGATCCATTGAGTATACTACTTTGATGGTTTTTTAGTAACGAAGAAGGATTCCTCGATCATATCTCTCTCCATTGCTTACAACTTTACTTTTAATTACTTTGTTTGAAACCTAAACAAACCCCCCATTGTGACACTTTAAACAACTGAAACACTTGGCTCCTCGTGGGAACGAACTTGACTTGCATTATATTATTCTTTAATTGAGTGAAAATAATATCACTAGTTTGATTGCACCTACGATATTCAACAATATATTTCAAGTTTTAGTAAAACTTAATTGCTATTTGTTTCGAGCATGAAGCTGAACTAGTATGTTCTTAACGCGTGAAAACATAAACTCAACTCTCTTTGGAAGTTGAAATGACTTCATATAATATTCTATATTAACCAAAACGAAACCTCGAAACTTAACCAACAAACCCGAGAATTTTTTGTGAAGGATCCTAAAAAGGAGAGATGTTATTTTATTTTCTACTATAATACAGTGAGGAGGATGAATCGATGGGTTGAGAAAGTCTGTTTTGAGGAAAAAAGGTTTGTGGAGGTAGGTATGGAAATTACCTATGTGAGCAACAAAATGATAACATCAATTTTCAGGAACACCAAACCTGATTTTGTAGAACCTTAGTGAAAATTATGAACCTTGACTTGTCTTCAACCTTCTAATTAAAGATCTTCGATCCATAGCCAAACCCTCACCAGAATTCTTTGTACCCGCTGTACAATCAATGGATTCGTATGTGAGTCTCTATGGATTTGATTCAAATCAATAACACGAAGCGTAATCCTTGTATGACTAATGTGTGTTCTTACTGGTGAAGTGGGTGATAAATTAATGTATTATTGAACTAAGAAAAAAGCAATACAAAGATCGCTGGAGATGCGAGAGAAGAAAGGGATACGAAAAGGAAGATATTAAACAGGAGAAATAAGAGATAAAAGAGAATTTGGCAACAATTAACTCCAATATTTCCCAAAAGCACACACAAAAAGAAGAAAAAGTATTTATCGAGGTTGAATCTTTGGGAAGGAAACGATTTTATATATTACTACATAGGAGAAAGTAATACATAAAGCTTGTTAGAACACTGCACGGTTGAACCCACCAAGCGTTGGTATGTCAAGTTTGGTTGTCAATTTTAATTCCAGAACTCAGTCGCTTGAATTGGTTAATAAAGTCAACTTCGTTAGGTTATACTGAGGACATAAAAATGTTGAGGCAATTTATAGTTACTCATTGAAGAGATAAAGACGTATTGAAGTCAAACGAAGACATCATCCTTTAGGTTGAGGTTATTATCTATTGACTATGACTTGTTCCATTTTTATCAAGTTCTTACAGTCGTATTCATTGAAAACATAACATGCAAAGTTTGTTCAAATTTCTTTAGTTGTTTAGATGACTTGATCATTCATATGATCTAAATGTCAAACGAAGGATATACATTTGTTGTTTCTACAACTTATTGTGTTGAGTTACGTAATGGTTTATTATACTTTCATTGTTTCGACATATATAACACTAATATGACTTGTCATGGATTAGTGTTTAACCTTCGGGAAACTAGATATATGTATCTAGTGGTTAATCCAGAATTTGAACTCGTGTTAGAGAAACTCTTTTCCTCGGTATAGTTTAAGTTTGTGTTGACTACTATAGTTAACTTTCTATGTCAAATAGGATTCACCGATCCCATTGTTGGACCGATCCTAGACTTGTGAATTTGAAATCTTTATGTTAATTATATATCTTTAAGAATTCGAAAGACGAGCAAGTCTGAATAGGTAAGTTCTATGTCAGGAATAATTGAACACGTATTTAACTCATCATCATATATTATTGTTCATATTTATTCCTTTGATACTCAGGGCTAAGATTCTAATTAATATTAATGTGAGAAACTTTCGAATCCAAGTTTGGCATCGATATTGATATGTTTTCTTTTCCCAGAAGATTGCACATAACTAGTTTCTGTTCTATCTAATATTAGTTATCATATTAGTAGGATTTCTCATATATTAGTTGGAAATGTAATCTAAAACATTATGTGTTAAAATATTGAAAGAATATAAAGACTACATGACCGCGCGCGGTGGGGGGGCCGATCGAAGATTCGATTGAATTCTCTTCGATTTAGTTTTAAATAATATCTTCTATTTTGCGACGGAAAATAAATTAGGAACATATATATTCGTTACTAATTGTATTTGTTATATATCACATTATTATACACCATACCTTTTTAATTTTTTGTTTTAACTTGAAACAATCAAAGGTGAAATATTTAAAGTATAATTGTGTGATACCCGTTATTTTTGGATTATAGCTCGAACCGAACCCATAGGAATTGGGTGTAGTGATTGTACATTTAAGGTGTACAAATCCAATCCTAGCTTAAATGGTGTGGTTTTAATGATTGTTTGAGTGGATGCAAATAGTTCAAATTGAGTTGTTATTAACAAGTTGGTTAGTACATGGATTAGTAGGGTCACACATGATTTTTTCTAAGAAATACGTGTAGATAAAAGATCAAGTTTTTTCTCTCTTTTTTTCTTTATGTTTAGGGTTATGTTAGTATATATATATATTTGTGTGTTGTCATTTTCAAAGCCCTAGGAAAAAAAAATTAGCCGTCTTTTACTTCCTTCCTATCCTCTGCTTCAAACACATTTTTGTTTTTTTAATCGGTGAAGCTAAAAATTTATCAGCGAAGCATAAAAAGCTTGTGACACCCACACGAACAGGCATTTTTAAACTGTCAGACTTACTAGTAAAGAGATTCTTATATAAGTAGATGTGACATCTAATGGCTTATTGTGTTATATTCCCCACATATTTACACACCATTAAATGCACATTCTTTTTTATATTGAAGTACAAATCTTCTTCATAATAAGTACTTCTGACCATATGAAATGGAAATAAAACTCTTAATTTATTCAAATTATTGATTTGAAAAACGAAATCGTTTTAGCCATTTAATTAATTAATTTCCTTTTTTTCATTCCAGAATACATATATAGCAAAATACTTAATTCTCTTGTAATCTGACTTAAATTTTCCCGTTGCCACTTTAAATGCTCAAACCCATACTTTACATGATACAATGCATATGTCTCTCCTTCCCTCCACTTTCCATTTGAACTCCTAATTATTTGTATTGATATGCTACATCCTTCTCCGACTCATTTCATTCGATCCGAACCCTAACGGCCGGTGATCGGACGTTTGATCTTGTTTCAAAATGATATCAGTCTTTAATGCTTAGATTTCTACCTACTTTCTTATTTCAAAATGATAAGATTTACAACATACATATGCTTTATATATTTGACATGGATTTTTCTCCTCATCACACCTCAAAGATCAAATTACTTTAAAACAAGATCAATCTCTCTCCCTCTCTCAAAAAAGCTCTCCATTATGGTGGCCATGGAAGTTGCACAATTGTGTAATGGTTTATCCAAAGTAGTTGAACAATTTGCTAGTGTTGGTTTATCTAAAGTTGCAGTTTCTGATAGTCATGCAGAAAATTCGCCTTACTTTGGTGGTTGGAAAGCTTACGATGAGAACCCGTACGACGAATTAACCAATCCTAATGGTGTCATACAGATGGGTTTAGCAGAAAATCAAGTAAGTAGTCTTACAAACAAATCTAAAAGGAAATAACCCTATATTTTTTCAAGAAAACTTGATACTTATTTGTCTTGAATTTTTGTTTATTTGATTAAACAGGTTTCATTTGATTTACTAGAAGATTACTTGGAAAATCATTCTGAATCACCTGCTATAGCACCGAAAAATGGGATCTCTAAGTTTAGAGAAAATGCTTTTTTTCAAGATTACCATGGGCTCTTAACTTTTCGAAAAGCAATGGCGAGTTTCATGGAAAGCATCCGAGAAGGGAGAGTGAAATTTGATCCCGAACGGGTTGTTCTTACCGCAGGTGCAACCGCAGCTAATGAATTGATAACATTCATATTGGCTGATCCTGGTGATGCTTTGCTTATCCCAACTCCATACTATCCAGGGTAAGAGTATATATATATGCTTTTCATTTTATTGAATGATGAAAAGCGCAACATAGAAATTTCTACAATTTAAACTAAAATCGCATATTTGGATGGTTTCATGTTTGCAGATTCGATAGGGATTTAAGGTGGAGAACTGGTGTGGAAATTGTGCCTGTTCATTGTGATAGTTCAAACGATTTCCAAGTAACTCCTAAAGCTATGGAAGAAGCTTTCAACAAAGCAACATCAATGAACATTAAGGTTAGAGGATTGCTATTGACAAACCCTTCAAACCCACTTGGCACGTCAATGCAAAGATCAGTTCTCGAAGAAATTCTTAATTTCACTGCACAAAAGAACATTCACCTCGTCTTGGATGAAATCTATTCAGGTTCGGTTTTCTCTTCATCCGAATTCATAAGCATTTCCGAAATTCTTGAAACTCGAAACTATAAGGATTCCGAAAGGGTTCATATTGTTTATAGTTTATCCAAAGATCTTGGCATACCCGGTTTCAGAATCGGAACGATTTATTCATACAACGATCACGTCGTGACAACTGCACGAAGAATGTCAAGTTTTAGTCTAATATCATCACATACACAACATTTGTTTGCTTCAATGTTATTAGATACTGAATTTACAAAGATATACATACAAACTAATAGAGAAAGATTAAGAAAGAGATATGAAATGATAACCCAAGGGTTAAAGAAAGCTGGGATAGATTGTTTGAAAGGAAATGCTGGATTATTTGTTTGGATGAATTTAAGCCCATTGTTGGGGAATAATTCTACAGTTGAAGGAGAGATTGAATTATGGGAATCATTTGTGCATGAAGTGAAACTCAACATATCTCCTGGATCTTCTTGTCATTGTTCTGAACCTGGTTGGTTTAGGGTTTGTTTTGCTAATATGAGTGAAAAAACATTGGATATTGCACTCAACAGGATTTATGCATTTATGGAGAAAAAAATCAGAAAAACTAGAATGATCTAAGAATATCTAGTAACCGATAATCGGGTGGTATTCGCAGAATGCGAGCATTATACCCCTGATCAGTTTTCTATATTGTCATTGTTCTTGAAAAGTTTTTATTATCAGAGTTTAGGTTGCTCTTGCATGTTGTCATGGGTGTTATTTATTCGTCTATCTAGAAAAAACAAAAAAAAACAAAAAAAACATTATTAGGGTTTTATTGGGTTATTTTGATTTTGCTGTATTAGAGTTATCTATATTAAGAGCTCTAAAATATGGAATTGGATCTTTATCTAATATTGAGTAATACATTGATTTTATTTACAGTATTCGATCGTTATGCCAAGAAGCATTAGACAAAAGCCGAAACAGTATTTCCTTTGAGTATCTTAGACTGTAGAATTCCTTGGTAAAGAGCACGTCTATTCTGTGGCATTTTACTTTCCAATTCTTCTTCATCGGGGTTTATCATTTGGCATTGACTATTGCACGAAGAAGAAGAACTTGATCGATCGATGTTCAATCTAGATCGTTGCTGCCTTCGATATTCTTTATTATTCGATGATGGCTCGATCACATCATCTGCAAAACGGACTTTCTTCTTTTGTTCAACTTTTCCTAGTCCAGCAGTTCCTAATTCTAATTCAAGTTTTTTCATGAAATCAGAGAGAAGACGCTTATGAGCTTGTAGAGCAAAAAGAACCACGCTTCCTGATACAGCAAAAACCGTCATCAATCCTACCGAATTCTCCATTTTCTTGGGTTAATTCCTCTGTTTCTTGATACGATATCTTTCTATTTCTCCCTCTAAGACTCTAAAAAAAATCAAAGGATTATCAGTAGATGATATCAAAGAAGGAGTAGTAATTGTTGTTGTCTTAAAGCCAGAATAGATGAAATCCATATCAGGCTCGAACACGAAAAAAAGAAAAAGGTAAGCAATAAGGAAAGAAAAGCGAGGGGATCAAAAGAAGAACAAGGATTAATATTTCGAATGGAATTTGAGTGAATGAATGATATATTTATAATTAACGTTGGAAGAAGACTAAAACCTAACATTCATTGACTTTCTTTAGGATTTATTTTTCTTCCAATGAAAACCCTCCCTATTTTAAACCCTATTTGAAAGGCCACAACCGTTTAAAACTAACTAAAATTGCGGTTCCTCTAAAGGGGGTTCATGTGACATCTCAAAATAGTGTGCGGCACTCTGAGTAGAGAAGATGCAACTCTTACCGCAAACTTGTAATGAATGCACCAGTTATGGTTTTCACTTTTGCAGTCCATTTTTTACACTTTAGGGCCCCACCATTTAAGAGTTTACCCCTAATATTATGGGTGAGCATGAACGGGTATGGATAGGTTTTCACTCGTTTACATTCATTCTAATTCATTATGGATTTTAAATTTGGCATCCTCATCAAATCCGGGCATCTAGTATCCAAAGGATTTACATCCAATTGATGCACGGATGAACGGATTGGATCCGGATAATCCACTTAATTTGTTTTATAATTAAAATTTATAATAGAGAAATAAAGCTTGAGATGTGATGGTTTTTTTTTGCTCTGTTTCTTTGTTGCTCTCAAAAGGCAACAATACAATGCAATATGCTGGTTTATGGGCAACATGGGACCTAACTAGAAAGAGCCTAGCACTGTATAATTCTTTCATGTTAGCAGCTAATATCTAACGAAATTACAGGATATACTGAAATCAAGCCCACCAGAGAAAAAATTAATGAAAAAGGTTTCTACCATTGAAGTGCGACTATAATTAGGGGTGATCATTTGGGATCGAAAAAAAACTATCACATCTCAAGTTCGACTCTTTGTCAATCTAATGGGTCTGGATGTCCAATGGATTTTTATGTTTACACCCTGACCCAATCCGTAATCCGTTGGATTTCAAAATTCTCATCTGCATCCAGCTCATTAACAAACGGTCTAGATACTAATCCGTAAAAATATAATTGGTCCGGATAAAATCCGCATATTCAGACCAAATGCTCACCCCTACTAACTATATTGGATAACCAAAATATAGCCTTTCTTTTTCTTTTTTATTTTTTATAACGTTAAATCCCTTTCCCAAATCAACATGTTGTAGCCCTTTGCTCGCGATGCCCCGAGGCAAGGCTTTGGTCACCTTGCCTCAGGGCGGGCTCATTTACAACATGGGGTGGCGCCTTTGGAACTCCAAACTCTTTGGGATAAGAGTACTCAGAAGTAAAGCAAAAATGATTTGTGATTCCAAACTTCTCTACTCACACTACTCCAAATGATTTCTGAAGGGAACGAAACATGATTAAGAAGTCTCGAGTTTTTTTCTTAATTATATCTCGGAAACGTGTTTTAATAAAGATCTGTCTCACAACAGTTTGCTGCTCCAATGTGATTCCGGTGTCGAAACGAGCAACATTTTATTGTCACATACTACAAATGTGAATCCAGTGTCGCATCAAGCAACGTACTATTGTTTGTCACAAATTAGAATAATCCATATAATATATATATGTTCTCCATTTGAATAAATCCATAACTTTAGATGCAGATATAGTCCTTGTAAGCTGGAGTTCCATTCGGTCTTTCATTTTGTAGTCTTTCATTTTGTAGTTTTAAGAATCCATTACAATTTCATGGAGGTAAACACAAAAGCTGCAAACTCAACAAATAAGATCAAATAAGGTTGACTGAAAATAGATTACAACTTCTTGGAATGGAAATTCATATGCTGGAAATTAAACAAATACATCTTTTAAGAACACCCATAGAGAAGGAAACTGCATCCACCGGATGGTTCCCCACCCTCCTCATTGTTGCTGCAGTTGGCTAGAGATAAACATATAGCTAGTATGGAAATAATTGTGGTGATTAACGTCCCAGTTATGATACTGGAGATAACAATGGATTACTAGCAGGAGTAAACGACCATACTCCTGTTGTCTTTCCTCTGATGAGCGTTTCGTTACAACCTGGTGTTGGCGATGAGATATCGGGCATTGATACTGTGACATTACACCCATAGCCTGCTGTTTTCGAGATGTATATAGTGGTGTCCACGATACAAATTTGTGGGGGGATGGCACAACAACACTGCTCTATCCAAGTATAGTATTGTCCATAACCATCTCCACTGGTTCCCATGCACTGTGACCCTGCACTTACAAAGCCTTTTTCCTTGCATTTGTTATCACACTGAGGGTTGAGAGCACAGTCTGAGCCTTGTGAATGTGGAATCTGTATGTATGGTTGTTTAACCGTGCATATATCCCTAATCGTTCTGTCGGTGAAATTGGGTGCAGATGAAGGATCTGCTGGAAGGGATGGTGATGTGGGAGAGGATGGAGGTGGTTTGCTGCAGCAACACTGGCATGTGAACCAAGTATTATCATGTCCGCACGGATTCTTGACTACCGAACCTCCAACAGTCGAACATTGACTTGCACACCAACTTGTGCAAATGCTGCAATCAGAAACATCACGATAGTTCCTCTCTATATATGTATCACCAAGAGTACATATATTAGCCCACCATGCTGATGCCATGTCTGCAAAAACATATAACAATTATTTAGGAAATACCACAACTTGCCTTAAAGTACACATAATCTGTTGACAAACTGAAAAGATGAGACAAAAACTAGTCATGCTAGTATGCTTGGGAGACTTACCAGTACAAACAGACATGCAAATTATCATTGCAAGGAGATGATAAGTTTTCGCCATCTTCAGTAATACTATTCTCTTCTAAGTACAAGCTTACAATTTCTGTTCCTTGTTCGAAGTTTGTTTACTTTGTATTTGTTGAATCTCTAGGCTCTAGTTTCTTGGAATTATAGAGCTTAAAGCTTTGGGAACAATGGTGACGAAATAGTACTATATTGTGTCCAATCTTATCGAAACAACATTATCATATTTTTTATTCCTACTAGGTGCATTAAGTCTTCTGTCATAAACTCAATTTGATTGGTGCACTAAACAGTTGACATTCGTACAAGGCCAACTAATAAATCAAGTGGCCTATGTTTTCTAATCAAACCCAGATTAGCAACTTTAAAGAATTTTTTTTGCAACCTGTATATGTTGAGTACGGCAGAGGACAATGTCTCATGGAAAGGAACATCATCTGAGCAGTCTTAGATTTCGAAATTCATAACTAATTGTAATCTTTTCTTAACTTGATATATCTACTACTACTAGCTAGCATAATACCTTATGCTCTTCAATTAAACAAAATAAAAAATGAATATGCTCTCTTATCCTTAAAAAAACTTCCACCTGATGCAACCATTATCTATCTCTCTGTCTACTTGGGTCTGAAAGCTTCCTGATCAACAACCTAGGAAAATATTAAAAAACTTCGTTATGCAGAATCATTCATGAAGTGACTAAATAATTCAATTTCGTTACATGTCACGGTACTCCTGCCCTGTCATTACTTCTTTCATACAAAAAAATTTAGTAACCACTAGGCCGTTTCTTTGAGTATGCAAGATGTCATTTACTTGTTTAGTTGGTGCAACAAAGAGTGGAAACTGGATATTCTTTGTTGGGAAATAAAAAAAATGTATGTTACTAAAATTAATGTTTTACTACTTAAATTAATTTTTGTTACTAAAAATAGATTGATGGGTGTTTGGATCACTAGTCCAAACTTGGGTGGAATTATAGCCATCCATTTTCACTTCTTAGTGAATGAGAAACCTTTGGTTGTCCCACATTGGGCAAACCAAGGAGCAAGTTCATGCATATTACCACATATGTTCTATATAAGGAAAAGAACTAGTGGATTGGACATGGACTTGGGAAATGGACTAGTGGGCAAATGCATACATGTGCGGTGCTTCGCACCGAAGCACCGCAGGCCGCGGGCTTGCGGGCTTGCGGTGCTTGCATGTGTTTTTGGCGTGAGCCTTGGCGCGAGCCTTTAACGTTTGTTTTAATGGGAGTTAATTGTTGAAATTAAATTTTCA
>JAJJMC010014390.1:1959367-2030466 GCA_023531435.1 Papaver californicum | reverse complement strand
TACCCTTTCAAATAGTCTTGCAAAAGAACCCTTAGGCATTTTATTTGCCAATCAAAATGGAGGAACCATACTTTTCCTGAATGACATTTCTCCACAGGGGACTACCTTCATAGGCATATCTCCATAACCATTTAGATATTAAAGTTTTGTTCATAAGCTTCAGACTTTATATACCAAGCCCCCATCTCTCTTATGTCTACAAATAGCTGACCATTTCACAAGACAAGATGCATCCTTTTCTTGTTTTTTTTGGCATTCCACAGGAAATCACGCATATGTTTCTCAAGCTTAGCAACCACAGAACAAGGTATATCAAACAAGGACATGTAGTAAACAGGTAAGCTTGATAATACACTGTTAATACATGTGATTTTACCAGCTCTTGAAGTAAAAGGCTTCTTCCAACCAGCAACCAGTTTTTCGAACCTTTCAAATCATCTGTGTCAGAGCTTCACGAACCAGTAAAAAAAGAAAAAGAGAGATTGGATCTCCTTGACGAATTCTTTTTTTACTTTTTAAATGTCCTTCAGCACTGTCATTCACTAGAACTGAAAATCTAACTTGCTCAATGCAGCATTGTGTCCACTTTCTTCACTTTTCACCAAAGCCCATCTTCTGCAGAGTTTCATCAATAAATTTCCAACTTACATGGTCAAATGTCTTCTCAAAATCAACTTTACAAAAAAGACCAGGAATTTTGCTTCAAATTTTTGAATCAATAAGCTCATTTTCAAATCCAGGCCAGGCCAGACGGGCCTTATATTCAGCTACCCAAAAAATCTGCCAGGCCTGACAGGCCAGGTAAAAACATTCATTTTGAGGACCAAAGCCCATTCCATAATCAGGACAGACCAGGCAGGCCAAACAGGCTACGGGCTTTTTGTACCTACACAGTTGTATAATAACTGATTTAATTCTTGTTTGGAATTTGGAGATTAAACGAATGGTGGTTTAAAACAATCTTAAGTAATTAATCTTCCTAATGTAGAATAAAAATGAAAATATGATTTATAATCCAAAATATAACCAAAACAGATAACAATAAACTCCAAACAATAAACACATAACAACAAACTCTTAAGGAAATTCAAACGGATACCAACCCAGGCTGTTTAGGCCGATACCAGGCCAGGCTATTAAATTTTAGGGAAAAATTCTGAGCCCGCCCATTTAAACTAACCAGGCCAGACCAGGCGGCCTATAACGGGATGTAACAGGCTTTAGTGTCTTACAGGTACATATAGGCTCGGGGGAGTACAAGCAGACCGAGTATTTTCGGTTCCTATGGTATCTATGTTGTGAATGCATAATAGGTATGCTAGGTACTCGCTAAATATAACTATGCATATATATCTTGGACGGGCTTAGCAAGGGGCTAAACTAGCATATACCATGTCCTTGTTTCTGTCCTAACAATAATTTTGTATTGAAATTTTATGAAAATTTTATTTTAGCCCAATCATATTAAACATTCCAGCTTAGTTGATGTATTTTTAGACTAAGTAGATTATAAGCTATTCACTTTTAGTCCAATTATAGTATAATTTTTACCGCACTTAGTGTAGACTCTTATGTTAAAAAAAAAATCTCCTTCTCAACCAATGTAGTCAATCTCGGTCGAGATATCACAGACAATACCAGTTTCGACACTCCCTCTCGACGAAATACGTTATTTCACCGATATGGTAGTTGGCCAATAATCTCGGCCGAGATGGACCGAGATGAGTTAGCTGGACGACCGAGATTAGGGTGGGGAACAAAAAAATAAAAAAATAAAAAAATAAAAATGAATTTCCTTATTCCAGGATTTCCAATTGTTGCTCATGTTTTATGGGTTTCATCTCAATTCCATGTTTATATGAAATAATTGATGATATGTGAGCAATTTTTTTAGGTTTGAGCTTTGCAATTTTGAGTACCTAGGATTTATCTGTCTCATACAAATATCGGTTTTTTTGTGATATTCTGAGTTTGTTTGGTGGAATTTTAGAAAAATGAGTACTAATTTTATATTTTAATAGGTGCAGTATGTGAAAATATTTGAAATAATAATCATAGATATATATTTCGGAACCGATATTTCAACGCTAATCTCCCGGATATAAAGTTGTACCAGTGTCTCAATCCCGGGCGAGATAAACCGAAATCCGATATTAACTACATTGTTCTTAACACAATTATTTTTTTTCTTTTCCACTTTAACAATAAGTTTCTTTCCATGGTCACTTTTCATTATTGACTGTTCGTTTAAAATTTTTAGTTTTATATATATCTAAAATTTTATTTGTGAATTAACATTAGTTACTAACTACATAATTTATTTCAAAAATTTTACCGGACATCTCCTAATTAGTGACAATGTAGTCCTACCCAATGAAAAATCTTGGATCCGTACCCGATATATATAGCAATTTAGTAAATTTGGGACTTGAGGTTGGCTTGGTTTTGACCGGGGAGTGGTGAGGCGGCCGTGCAGTTTAAAACTCTGCGGCACCACAATATTGCACAGTATTTGTATTTTATGTAAACTCTGGTTTTGCTTATTGTTTTATCTTAAGTTTCCTCAGTTTTAAACCCTAACCTTCTTAGAGTTTTCTTTTCTGGATTTTGCTTTACTCTAAAGATTATGATGAAGATGAACGTGGGCGCTTCTTCTTCTTCCTCTTCCTCTAGTTCATCTTTGCTTTGGAGAATGGGTGATTTGCCATCCACTGATCAAGCAGGTTGCAGAACTATCGATATAGCAGAAGATATATGGTTGGACATCTTTGTTTTACTCCCATTGAATTCGATCTTCAAGTTCAAGTGTGTTTCAAAGGTATGGTTATCACTTCTATCTAACCCATATTTCATTAACAAGTGGATTAAACACCACAACTCAAATAAATCCTTCCCATGGGCTCTACTTTATGTTAATCGTTGTTTCAAATATAATGACTCAGATGGATTATACCCGAATACATTGTCTTCAGTTGCGTCTCTTGGGGTTGGGGAAAATTCGAAACTCATACCAACTCATGATGGATTCTCTTTTAAGTTTTTACCATCGCAGTTTCATCAAAGGAATGAGCAATTGTATGTTGTGGGTTCAAGTAATGGTTTGGTTCTATTAGGAGCACCAACCCCACAGAATCAGATTAGATATTTTGTATGTAATCCCCTCACACAAAAATGGGTTTTACTTCCACCACCACCACCCCAAGCTGTTGTGTCTGCTGGGGCTGTGGCTGGTTTCGTCTGTGAGTCCACAGGTTACAAAGTTGTGCGCATCCGTAAATATGGAAAAAACATGAGAAAGTTGAGCATTCATATATTTTCTTCCGATAAGAATGAATGGACGATCAGTGAAGTTGCATGTCCTGAAGATGTCACTTGGAACTGTAAGAGTTTGGTTAGCCATAATGGGGATTTGCTTTGGATTGAAAATCAAAATAGAATTCTGGCGTACAATCATAACAAAAACAAATGTAGGTTGATTGACTTGCCTCCTGCCGAAGAGGTAGGAGGGTATTTACTTCACGGACAATGGCTTGATGTGTCTGAAGGTTTGATTTGTTGCGCTAGAGTCTGGGAGAAAGAATCGAGTTTCAGTTTGAGTGTTTGGGTGCTTATGGAGGAGAACTGGCAATTGTTGCATAACGATATACAGTTAAATGATTTTTATGCAAAGGTGAACTCGTTGAGGTTTTCAATATTAGCTTTTGATCCATTAGACAAGAGTGTTGTTATGGTTGGTATCAGAAACTGCATTTGGCAATACAACATTGGAACAAGAATATTCGAAAAGGTTTTTGAGATCCCACGCAGCAGAAGACGTGAATTTGATACAATTGCTCAACCAAGAGTGCTAAAGCTGTGGCCAACCATATTACCAGCACCAGGCCTCTTGGAAAACTACACCATTTGATCTTGGTAAGTAAGTTAATTATTGCCTACAAAGTTAAATAATTTTACTGTGTGCCCTTTCCTATGCTGTGTTTTTTTCCTTAAATTTTGTATACCCTTCATATGAACATATTCAACCTAACTGTGGGTACCGGTGCTTTTCATAATATGGTAGATTGTTGGTTACTTATATATACTTGTGAAGACTATACCACGTCCCTAAAACTTTTTAATCCAATTCTCCTCCTTTGTTATGAACTATTCTTCGAGCTAAATGCATTTAGCTCATATGAACATATATGCTTCTTCTTTTTTTTTAAGACGTAAATACTGCTCATTGTTAAACATATCATCTAGTCTTTTTCTTTGTTCTTCCATGGCTGTCAATTTAGTTTACTAATTACCGCGTTACAAAAAAAAGAAAGATTGATTTCACTGTAAGGTAAGCATGATTTTGCATTTTCAAATCCACTTTCTGTGTTTTGTGATACATGAGCAAAACCCAGCTAGATGAGATGATGAGGAGCATCCGATTGCTTAGAACCTATTTTCAGGATCATGCATTTTCTCCATCAATACGAATAATAACCTAACAAGTCGGTTAACATGCTTACGAGAAGAAAATGCACAAATAGTCAAGAGATACAATGAAGAAACCAGTAAAGGAAGAAGGCCCGAAATGAAGGATGCACAGGTTAACAACAAAACACTGACAGTTAAGTATTCCGAATAGTTTTGTACAAAAGTAAGTCTGGAAGTGCTTAGATCTTACATCGCTATTCAAAGTGCTCCTGCAGGTTAACCACGCAACATTGATTTGAAAAAACACAGAATAAGCTCTCTCCCATATTCATAACGGCAAAGTGCAAACAACTATATCAATGTGACCATCTAGGTACGGGGCAACAACCAAAAAATTTCAAATGCAAGCACGTCGATACCTTAATTTCATTCTCTCCTACAAGATCAGATGCGTCATCTGCTCGAACAAATCCACCTGGGAGACTGACAACTATATCTTTCTCATTTACTTTGGAATTAACAACCCAAAAGCTTCATTCCAGGAGAACACTCTGAATATTCAAAGAACCCATAAGTTCACTACTTTGCCCGTCGAGTCATAAGTCAGTTGTTGGAATCAAGCCTACTGTTAGACTCACAAGTCGAGCTGGGGTCATACCTGTTGCCCTAGACAGGAACCATTGGACCTATATGTACTGCCGGTGATTTCAACGTAGTGAGGTCAGATAACGAAAAAAAAAAATAGAGGAGTTGGGGACAACAGAAACTCATCTTTTCTTAACAATTCCAACATTTTAGAGCAGGAAGAAAATGAGGATATGGATTTATAATTCGCGACAATGTTGGTAAACCAATTGTTGCATCAGCTGTGGCGTCTACATAAGTAGTCCTTCCTTTATCACCAAATGAAGGGTGTGACTAGAACCGTCGAACTTGCAGTACTTCGAGTCATTCAAGTGTTTTCCAATGCAAAACATTATGTTCGGCTTGTTAACAGGGCTGTCCAGACAGTGTCTGGATGTAGATTACATTCTGATCAAAACAATTCTTCTGATGTTATCTGTAGAATCTGTGTAAAGAAGCGTGTAGAGTCTTGTACAAAAGAGGATTACCGCTCGGTGTTCCCTCTCTTAAAGAGAATATGCGAGTTGGTACCTAAGTTCCATGTACAATTGCAGGTCGTCAAAGTTTCAAGAAAACGTAACAAAGCAGCAGGTTATTTGGCGAAGAATGCTGCACCTGGGATGGAGGTGTTACATCCATGTGAGTTTCCAGATGAATTGAAGGAAATTCTCTGCACAGATTACATTGGGAGTGATATATGTGGGCTGCCTTGTTTTTGTTAATGAAGAAAATGGTTTATTTATCAAGTGGAGTGAAGTTATGTAGGTTGACTTCTGTGGTGGTATTGGTTTTGAGGAAGATGGTTTAGTGTTATCGTTTCACTAGCTATGGAAACTTGTCTTCATGTTTCAGAGTTATCTTTTGCCTGTATGCTGTTATGATATTATGGTTCTTATTTTGGGGTTGATGTTGATTTACGTGGCCAAATGGAGGATGGGTATTTCTCGGTGTTTGATATCCGAAATGGAGTTAAATTTGGAACCTGGATGGAGTATAACCATCTCAGCAATATTTGACAGGTGGAGAATCATGTTGTTGAAGCTCCGTGTGGAGTGATGGATCAGATGGCATCAGCATGTGGGGAATCTAACAAACTTCTTGGAATGGTTTGCCAGCCAGCTGAGGTGCTTGGACTTGTGACGATCCCTACCCATATACGATTCTGGGGTATTGATTCAGGAATTCGACATAGTGTTGGTGGTGCAGACTATGGATCTGTGAGAATAGGTGCCTTTATGGGTCGTAAGATCATTAAATCTATTACATCTGTGTCATTGTCTAATTCATCATTCAGTGCTAATACACGAGAGCAAGTAAATGAACTCGAAGAGGACAGTAACGAACTACGTGAAGCTGAAGCTTCCCTCGATTACCTATGTAATCTTTCGCCTCATAGATATTAAGCTGTGTATGAACAGAAGCTTCCTGAATCTATACTCGGGGAAACATTCTTGGAGACCTACCTTTGACCGGGATGATCATGTAACAACTATTGATCACAAGCGTAGTTATGAAGTTAAAGCACCAGCCAGACATCCAATCTATGAGAATTTCCGTGTCAAGGATTTTAAAGCACTGCTAACAGCTGTCTCATCTAATGACCAATTTTCCGCTCTTGGAGAACTCATGTCCAGGTATCTATGCAGTTTTAAGCTCCAAGCTCTATGCAAAGATTACTGGTGGAGGCTCGGGGGGGTTCTGTTTGCATAGTAGTTTCTTATGTTGAGAAATCCTGATAATTGTGGGGGGCGTTATGTCTCAACTGTGGGGTATAAGATGGAAACAAGTGTTTGTTTGATTTCTCAAGTAGATTCATAGAACACCCTAGACTTATATGTGCCATACCTTGTAGACCTCAATTGTGGGGGGTCTAAGGTGAGAATGAAGAGTCGACTTCTTCAGCAAATCAGTGTATATGTTTAGCATGCCTTTTTTACGTGTTTTACAACCACTAACAATTTTTTGATGTTTAAAGTTTGACAGGAAACTAATATGTTGTTGAAGTGGTCTCAAGGATCAGAAAGAACCAAAATCAAATTTTGATGATATAGTTTCTGTCAAATGTGTGTTGTAAAATAGGTGTGCATGTTTCCCAGTTTATCCTGGATAATTACAGGGTTGCGCTGATCACAGGACCAGAAAATTGAGATGATTGAGGTACATATTTAATTTCAAATATGCGATATATATATGGCATTTATCTTTTGAGGAAGATATAATGGATGTACTAGTAAGTAGTACATGTATCTTGTGTATGCCTTTATATGCTTTACAACTACTGGAAACATGTGATGTATGTGATTTGATTAAAAGATTAAATTGTTGTAGACATGCATGATCTAAGGGATCAGTGGAACCAGAAGAAATTCAGACGGAACTAGTCTTTGTCAAACTAGATATGTTTAATGTGTGTTGTAAATGTGTAGTGCATTCGGTGTACAAATACATTTGTGATTCCAGAAGAATTAGTGGGATGATCTGATCAGAAATTTGCAGTACTTGAGGTACATTTAAAATTATGTATGTGCATGATACATATTAGACTGACCTTAAGAGATGTTGTGATTTTAGGCTTTGAAGAGTCTTAGCCTATATGTGTGCCCTCTTAAGTTGTATCAGTAGTTGGAAATTCTCCAACAAACATGAGGAACTCGACAGAGATGAAATCAGAGTTCGCTCGCTTAATTCAAAGCATGAGAGGAAGCTGAATGGATAAATCCTTTTTTGGAAGGCATTCCTGTGTGACCGAAGCCTGTGGCCACCATTGCTGAAACCCAATTGACTATGTGGGTCTAAGGTAAATGAGCAATGGAAAAGTCTAGACAAACTCAAAGAATTCAGCTAATTCGGTAAGAAAACTACTCTCTAATGAAGTGATTGTTATAAACTTAGTAAAGTCAAGAGAAAAATCAGTGGATCCTTTGACGAAAGGATAATCTAGAGAGATAGTTTGTTGTTGCATCGAGGGGATGGGACCTAAGCTCAAGAAATAAAATTGCCATGAAGGACACTCAACCTTAGTGACTGGAGATCCCAAGATCAAGGTTCAATGAGACAACTAATTTGTGGTAATTAAAGGTATGCACTATCAAGAGAATTACATTCTCTGTCCCTCCCTATGGTGCATTGTTGTGATAGTGTGACTGCATGTGAAGGATGACTTTTAAGAAGTCCTAATGAGTTCTATAGTTTCAATTTTAGATTGAAGTGGGGTATAGCAGTAACACTCTTGATAGAACTCACCTATCTGAATGAGGAAGTGGGCCGCTTCCTATAAGAATTTGAGCGAATTCTTTAGAGCATTCTGAGAAACGGGATACGTCCAGGGCCAAAATGGACACAACGGCACGAACTTAGCAACGCCAAGAGAATATCATGCGTGGTTGTTATCGCAAATTGCATCAAACGCTAGCAGTTCAAGACATCGCGTTCACTGTCTCTAGCAAGTAGTTTCGGTAACTTCTCACTAAGTAAAGGTTCAAGACCTCATGGACACCTTTGCCTATATGGTATTTTCCGCGTTCTGTTTTTTTCGTTTTTACCGAGATTTCATTCATGTGGGGGATTGTTGGAGAAAATGAGTTTTAAACTAAATTAATTTTGGTCTTGGATGCTAACTCATTTCCTTGAGTGAATGAAACTCTTTAGTTTAGTCCCATAATTGGGTATTCTAGAGAAGGATTCCACTATGGGTGGAATGGGGTGGGCAAATAATACATGGGCTAACTTATGTAATGGACTACCTATGTATTGGGCCTACGAATTAGACATCATCCATGATCCATCCTAAACCCTAAAGGTTTCCAAAACCCTAATCTTTTCTCTATAAATATAAAACGGTTTTCAAATTTAAAGGGGATCCAAAAACGTTTTTGATTGATTAATTCCTTTTCTTCCATGTTGCTAAGTTCAAGAGTGGGTAGTTTGTGTTGTGCTAATACAAGCTATATCGGGCAGTCTTATCCTGGACACATCTTCGCACGTTGGGGTTTAGCATTACTCTTCTGGAGTATACCCGCGAACTAATGTGTTAAGGACAACTTGTTGAACCTGTGATTCTGCCCTCGTAGTTGTCCGTGGTAGAGTTGTTTTTCAATTCCGTTCTTTATATATATTATTCTGATACATCTAACGTTGTTGTTCATTGTTGCAAGATTCCAACATATCTTCTTGTCGAAAAGTAGGTGAACACTTTTAAAGGTTGTCTAGAACCAGTAGTCTGCGTTTGTTGTGATAACAGCATTCTGGTCACCATTAAGAAAATTGCAAATAGAGTGTGGCGAAGGCAATTTTAGAGATAATACTATCTAATTGAACATTTTTCATAGCCTGGAAGGAAAATAGTTTTCAACTACGAGGGCTTCAAATGGGGTTCCCATAACCAAATAGAAATAAAGCTTTTTTTTTGTAGCAACTATGAATGCCAGAACAAGAATATCCTACATTACTGGTACATAACCATGATCTATGTCAGAAGAAAAAAAAGATCCCACACTAGTGGTACATCAGAACAAGATATATTGAGAACAATAAAAAGGAGCAAAAGGGCCAGTTTCTTATTGCTGACACTTCTATTTCTCTAAGACAGTAAGCGAGATTCTTCAACTATATAGTAAAAATTTAAACAAAGAAAAGTAACAGCATCAAAGGGTCTTTGCAGGCAATGATTGGATTCAGCGTTGCGACCGCATGTTAAAATGCAACTAGAATTGCGTTGGCTTGGCGGGAGAGATTAGTTTGAATTTAGTTTAATCTTTTACTTTCTTTTACTGTATGCCACGCTCTCAAAAAGCTACACGATCCTTTTGACTTTTCTATTTTCCGTTCCTTTAAGAAACTTCAATCAAAGCCTGACTATATTTCTTTATTCCTCAATTTCGGTACTGTCTGATTCTCTTTTGTTCAACTCGTACTGCACTAAGAGTCTAAGCCAAACCAATATCCCCTTGTACGCTGGTCCTCATTGCATAAAACAAAACCCACCTCCAAGTAGCCAATCATTTCTCTTTTAATCTTAGCTCTATTCATAATGGGTAGACCCCAATCATGATGCCGAGAATGACTTCATGGGCGTGCTAATATTGATTCTTATTCTTGAAGAAGAAAAGGATGATCTCTTCTTCGATTACAGTAGAGACACTGTTATCAAAGCCACATGACTGAACCTTCAACTGCTTCTTTGAAGTCATGGGTTTTATCCATGACCTTCTCTTTAGCTTGATTGACAGCTCCGTGAATCCTTGTAGTAGTAGGTGAATCTTGAATTCCCTTCTAACAATCTTTTCAGCCAAATTTCCTTTTGGTGTAGCTCCTATGCTATTTCCTGAAGTGGTCTGGATTTGCTAATCATTCAAGTGCTGCTTCATGTAATGCTACACGTAAAATGGTTTTGAAATGATTGATACTTAGCTAGCTGGTGCAGTAAGCAACCTCTTGCTCTTAAAGTTTCTCGTTGAAGTTCTTCTTTTCTTAACAAAAGTCAGCAATCTTTCACCTGCATTGCATCCAATTCACTTTTATGGATTTCAACTTCTTTACGTATCCCGGATGAAGACTTCCAATTGTGCTTAACTTCATTAAACTTCTTCCGAAGTCACTTAAGATTGAACCCCAAGTTCTCAACATCTTCGATGTTTCTTTCCCATCTATCCAGGAGTGCATCACTTAAATTAGTGCCCTGCACAGTTTCCATTGTAGGCATAATCTTCAATAAGTTAACAACAAATGCCGCTAATACAAATTATTGAGCATGAGAGTTGAGCATGAGAGTTGAGCATCAGTTGATGAGGATTAAGACCTTTATTCACATTTGTAACTGTTTTCGATGAACCATAATTCATAACTTGGTTGTTATTGATATTTGTATTAGGAACATGGTTCAAGTTCACCTGACCACACCATCAATTATATGTTGTGTATTAGCAATACCTACTCCTTCTAACCTTGTAACTGTTTTCTTCTTAGCAATTGCTAAATCCATTTCATTTATAAATCCCCTACAGACACCTCCGAATCCACCTTGTCCTAGTTTTCTTTCCTCTGAGAAGTTGTTTGTAGCTGAAACTAGTTTTCTAAAGAAGAACCTCTTTGGACCAGTTCCTCTTTCAAAGTCAGATGTGAAGATAACCTTCTCTGTCTGTTTTCTAGCTCGTCGTTTTTCCGACCTCATCAGCCACACCACAACTAAAGCAAGACACATCCTACCAAAACAGTTCCGATTGTAGCAGAGAATCCTACTGTGACGCATTCTAGCAGAGAATTCAGGCCAAACTCCAACCAAGTTACAAACATCTCTGGACTTATTCTAAGCTTTTCAATTCTTGTCCTGTAACTACACTCCAAATGTAAGCAGAATCGAGCTGGAGATAATCTGAATAGTTGAATTTCCACCGACTACTTCGTTTTTTCATAATGACCAATCATTAATAGTACTTGTATGCCTTAAACAACAACAACAGCAAAAACAGTTAACGTCTTCTTTCCATGCTGCTTTTCCATTTTTACTCTCATTGTGATTATCTTGTTCAGAGACCATACTCCATTAGTAAAGCTTGGACTTTGATTGAAACAATCATTTACTCACAAAAGAACAAGTTGGTGGTCCCTTCTTGTCTGTGATGGTGGTGGTAATAATCCATATAGCATAACAGCTCTTCATTATTGAGTAGTTCTTGTTGTTGCTGTACTTCCTTCTGAATAGCTGGAAATGAAACTTAATTCATCTAATCATCGAGTTTGAACTATTGGTGGTGCCGAACGTGCTTCGTATTCAAAGAAATGTGAATTTTGAGTTGTGTCAACTGGTTGGACGGATGCAAACAAAATGAAGCCTCCTAAAATTGCAGATGTATACAGGTTGGAAGAGTACAAAAGCAAACCAGCGTGCACAAATTTGTCGTTACTTTCTTGGTTATTGTCTCACATCATCAGATTGTTTTGATCTCCATATAGCTCAGTTGTAAAAAGTCATTTAGTACTGGCAGCTTGGTCCCATTTATATTCCGGTATATCGGTTCTGAATTTTATCAGTCTTAGCGTCTCTTGCTAGCCTTAATCTCTAACATTTCAGTAGTGCATGTGTTGACAGCATGGACCTGACATCCTCAGATTATCTCTTCCGAAGACTACGCGTTCTCTGCGAAGTTCATCCTTTCTCAGTTTAGTAAGCTCCAACTCCTAAATTCAACTTAATTGGACTCTGAATCTTTATTATAAGCACCAGTAACCCCTAAAATTGGATCTTCAAGAGCTCGAACAATGTGAGCAAAAACAGAATTAGTGTTTGAAGCAGTAGGAGGCATTGGAATATTAGTGTTTTGAGATTCCATGGTAGTATCTCCGATATGTCTAATGAAAGTACTTAATCTCCGATCAGTTGAAATAGAACTATTGTGCCGGATAACGGTGTCTGTGGGAGCAACTCTGTGGTACTGTGAGTACATATCCATCCGAGATTCCGTTGACCCATTACTCGAAAATCCTCATAGAATCCATGGCAAACTTGGATTATTAGGCTGGTAGTGGTATGGACTTGTAATTCCGGAGAATCGGTCACTCAAGCATTTCTTCAAGCAACCTTCTTCTGGATCTCAGCCCTACGCCTTTCAAACAAGAAAAGCAGTCCCGGTTCGTACTTCACGGACGGTCTCATTGATGTACTTATACCCCGTCCCCCGGATTACAGGATGAGACAAACCCAAGATAGTAAAAGACTACTTCCCGTCTCTATTTTAAGAGGCTTGCTTGCTGGATCCTGGTAACTTAGGAAATGTCTGCTGACATGGTTGCACAAGTGCATTATGTGCGATTCTGTGAGTGATTTCATCACGAAATTGTCTGTAATTTTAATCAAAATTATACTCTTTCCCTGCATTCATACACACATTCATAATTTCCTTAAACCCAACTTTTCATTCATCTCATTTGCTCTCAGCCAAAACCATCATCATTCAATGTTTACTTCCATGGGACCATCTCTTTCTCGGATCTATATCGTCTCTATTTTTCTAGCTCAATTCCAGCCAGCGACTTAAACTAATAAGTACCCATCTTTTCTCTCACTACCAGCTCTTCCTTTCTAATAGCAGAGCAACAATTCTATCTTGCGTCTATAAAGCCTACTACTGCTGTGTCCGTAACCAACAACACTTCAATTCGAGCTAATACCCCATTTAACAGCTCCATCATCTTCACTTCTTGTACTGCTAAAAACTTTCACAAAAAATTAAGTAGTGATCTCACATGAATTTATCAATGGAAACCCAATTTTGCTTACAGGGAAAAAATCCTTAATTCAACCAAAATTTTCTCACATGAGTTTATCACTGAAACCCAATTTTGTTTACTGGGCAGAAATTCCCAATTCAACCAAAATTTTCTCACATGAGTTTACCAAATCGAATTAAAGTTTTGATGCTTAATGTTTAAAAATCAATTAAATGGGTTTGTAAAACATGGTTTGGTAACAGTTAATCTGCAACCGAACTTGGTTTTGAATCAAAGTCTTTTAGAGAAAAATCTTTTTTCCAAGCTTTTGCATCTGTAAATCAAAATTAATTAAATGCGTTTGTAGAGGAAGCTTTTGTAACTGTAGACAAGATTTTTTCCAAGATGAAACTTTAGTTCCTTTGCATCAAATCGGATTTTTTCAAAGAAATTTCTTTTTCAACTGTAAGAGAAGATTTTCCAACTGATAAAGGTAGGATAAATCCTTAACACATCCCTGTTTCTAGCGTCAAACTGTGACGATCATTTTTATGATCTGTCACAAACAAAACTTAAGTTCATTTTATCTTACAGTGAACTCAAAATAGAAATTGAAATGGAATTAAAAATCAAAGTTAAATCAACACAAAATTTAACGTGGTTCGGCAATGATTTGCATACATCCACGGGTAATGAAAGTTAAAGTTTTTATTAGTATTCTAGGTTACAGTTGAAAATGAAACAGAAGAAAACTTAGCGTTCCTTCTCTATCATACAAAAATGGTATTTAAAGGGTAAAAAAGATGACAATTACCAAAAATGCCCCATTTACCACATGTCAATAAAGTCCGCCACGTGTCGAAGAAGATACACCACATTTCACCATGTGTTGAAGGAGATACACCACATTTCGCCATGTGGTCACGGAGTCCGACACGCGTCCATTTTGATCTTATCTTCCAATAGCCTCAATCCAATTTTAATACGAGCAAAGGTTGATGCGGGCAAGAGCTACGTGAAAGAACTACGGGCCAGAACGGAGCTTTGGCTTCGGACTGGAGCGAAGCTTTGGCTACGGGAATGCTACGGACTGATGCTCATCAATTGTTTTGGCGGGAATTGTTTCCTTCAAACTTAATTTGAGCGGAAAATGAAAGGTTTGAACAATCTTTTGCTGTTGAAGTGGTTTGTGCTACGGACCTGAGATGGGCTTCGGGATTGGCTTGGGCTACGGACCAAAATGGTGCAGGAAATAGTGAAATGCAAAGACATTTGAAAGTGATGAGCGGGAATTATATCATTCAAAATGTTTACTTCTTCATCACTTACGGATGAATCCATTGGTTGGTTTGAATTGATTTTATGGCGGAAAAACCACTTGATGTTTACTCCATCCATAGTTAACAATTCTAAAATGGGTTTTTCGTTGGCGACTTAGCTGTGGACCTGGGCTGCGTTCATGAAGTGTTGCGGGTTTGAAATGAGATGGGCTGCGTACTTGATGGGCTTTCTAGAGTTGATGCTTCTTTTGATGCACTTCAATTTTGGTACTCACAGTTGGCCTGAAATTTCTTTGCTTTCTCGCTGTTGATATGCAAATATAAGTGTTTATTTAGCACAATGTTCATTTTCTATGTATAATGCTCTGTTGTGTGTAATGTTTGCAGGAACCCTTTCACATATGTTGTTTCGTGCTGTGTTGAGAATGACAGCAACAGCTTCTTCCCATCAGATCTTGTTCCCATTTCCATATATTCGTAGCATCCAACAATGTCACCAGAAAAACACTTCCTTCTCCAAACTACATTCTCTTCTACCGGAAGATATCTCTATCAGCAACAGCGGTATGCCTGTAAGGTATCCATAAGTTATTCACAAGTGCATTTTAGTTTCATATATGGTAGCCGATGGTGTGATTTTTGGGTCAGTGCATATACCAATTGTCAAGTATGCCCTTTGTGATTTGTATACCCTTGTACATGTTGTTTGGGATTCTTTTCCTGTTGGGTAGTTTGGTTTGATATTCTTTTCCAGAAGTGTCAACTTGGTGATCATTGGCCATTAGTTCAATATGTGATGCTTGCATAGATTCTATGGCTTATCTTTGATAGTGTATCCTGCAAAATTGTTCTCTTGTTGTACCATCAGCTGGGCCCATTGTTTTTGTCATTCAGATACCTGAAGGTTAGCAAGATACATGTTGTTGTTACGTTTTATTAGGTGCCCTTATCAATATTGGATACTCGTTATGTGTTCATATTTTAATTTGTTTAGTATCAGCGCTCTCCAGTTATCTCTGGTTTTTGGTAATGTAAGTTTCAACTTAATTTACCTGTTCTCTTACCTATTTCATTCAGATAACTACTTTTATAGTTATATGTGCTTTGTTATAAGAAGTACTCTCGTTTGTGTATTCATTAATAGGTTGAGTTACTGATCATGTAGCTACTTTGAATAGGGGCTTGACTTCCGTTCTACAGCTTCAAATCGAAACAGTCTTCTCAGTGTTAGATGTACTCGCGCAGCCTATGCTGTGGGGGTTGTACATGGACATGGGTTCTAAGCTGCCTTTTTCTGAGGCTTATTTTCCTAACAAACATCCTCTGTTGCTGATGCTAGCTGGACCTGTGTCATGCAAAACTTTTTCTAGACTTGGTTCATTATATTAAAGAATTGATTCTTCATGGCGTTGACGAATCTGACCTAGCTTCAAAGCGAAGTTCAATTAACGCAAGAATGATAGATCATAAATCTACATGGTAAACTCTCTTGATTAATTTTTAGAGCTACTGACAGATTTATCTGAACTATTATGATTGGAACAACAATGTATTTGATTAACGTGGTATTGCACGGCATTATGGATGGATTTTCCAGTTTGGTTCTACTTTTCGGCTTCATTATTGTTTACTGGAAGAAACTGCACCATAGGAGCAGTTAAAACTCAACCACATGACTTAGAGAAGATTCGCAATGCAGCTTCAAGGTATCTGACATGGATTCTTATACCAACTAATGAATACCATTCTGATTTGCTTTTTAACTTTTTTCATGGAAACATCAAAATCTTTTGAAAAACACGGCCTAGATACACACAATGTCAATGCCAGTTTCCGGAGAAAACTTGGGAAACCAAAAGTTCGTGAAAACAAGGATACTATGGCTTCCAAAGAGTATGATGGTCATGCAATGAGGCTCTGGCTCAATGAATTCCATGATTATCATGAAAGCTACTGGAAAAGAGCTCTCAACGATAGGGAATTGATTGGAGGAAAAACCCAGAAAATTCTTAATCATAAGCATAGTTTGTTGTTCAGAAGGATTCCATTGGGCATCTTTACTGGGGTTTCTGATATAAATGAAGAGGCATGCCAATGTCTTTCCACTATGCTGCTTCAGGTTCAATCCTTCCACATGATAACAAAAAGCCGGTGATGTGCTCTCGAAAAAGTGACGAGAAAGAGAAGGCCATAGAAGGTGTCAGACTTGCTTTTGATCTATTTGATGTTATTGAAGAAATGGCAGAATCAATATTTGATACGGAAAGTGAAGGAGACGAATTTATTTGCCTGTTGAAAGTAAAAGCTGTGAGGTTTTTGGTTACGTATATGGAAAAGCTTCCGAGTCTTATAACTGATGACGCTGATAGGGCAATGTTGATGTTTCCAGACCTTCAAAGGAGATTATCAATGTGGATGCATCAATTCGGAAAGGGTTTTCACGGTTACGGAGATTTAGAAGTAATTTGTAACGCATTGAATTTAAAACTAGCTTGAACATTTAGAATTCGAAAGATGAGGAAGTTTTGGCAGAATTTTGTTTGCTTACATGTTGTATAGGGAGAACATGATATTGGCATAGACAATTATTGCAGAAAAAAAAAAACTTAAGAATTTTGTAGGGTTTGTGTGTCAGTAGCACTCTTGATAGAACTCACCTATCTGAATGAGGCAGTGGGCCGCTTCCTATGAGAAGTTGAGCGAATTCTTTAGAGCATTCTGAGAAACGGGATATGTCCAAAGCCAAAATAGACACAACGGCACGAACTTAGCAACGGTAGGAGGATATCATACGTGGCTGTTATCGCAAATTGCATCAAACGCTAGCAGTTCAAGACATCGCGTTCACTGTCTCTAGCAAGTAGTTTCGGTAACTTCTCACTAAGTAAAGGTTCAAGACATGATGGACACCTTTGCCTATATGGTATTTTCCGCATTCTGATTTTTTTGTTTTTACCGAGATTTCATTCATGTGGGGGATTGTAGGAGAAAATGAGTTATATTTTGTTGGTCTTGGTGTGGTTTGATCTTAGGACCAAAGGGTTCTGTGGATGCTCACTCATTTCCTTGAGTGAATGAAACTCTTTAGTTTAGTCCCACATTGGGTAATCTAGAGAAGGATGTCCACTATATAACTATTCTCATATGGATAGTATTGAAAACGTGGGAGGAATGGGGTGGGCCCAACCCATGTAATGTGCACATACACCATGCACCAAGTCTTATGTCTACACGAAATAATTTTCGGTTTTAATTGTTTTACAAGATACAAAACCTGGTTTTAAAAGAAAACTTAAACCTAACTTGGTTTGCAAGTAATACAACTCTTAAAACTGTTTTCAAGATATTCCAGAAACGGCTACTATCATGTCTTCTTTTCATCATCTTCTCGCTTTGTTTTGCGCTTTTGAGTGTTTATTTTCCTTCCTTCCCTGTTGCTAAGTTCAAGAGTGGGTAGTTTGTATTGTGCTAATACAAGATATATCGGGCAGTGTTATTCTGGACACATCTTCGCATGTTGGGGTTTAGCATTGTTCTTCTCGAGTATACCCGCGAACTAATGTGTTAACGACAACTTGTTGAACCTGTGATTCTGCCCTCATAGTTGTTCGTGGTAGAGTTGTTTTCATTTCAGTTCTTTGTATATTATTCTGATACATCTAACGATGTTGTTCATTTTTGGAATATTCAAACATTAAGTGCCTGTATGAAGTGATTCCAGACCTGCAAAGAAAAAGAGCAGGACATGAACATATGAAAGCATTAAATTTTTTATCTCAGAGAAACTTGTAAATCCCATGAACTGCCCTATTGTTTACATGAGTACTCAGCAGCTGGTAGCCTAACTAGTGTTCCACTCAATAGTGTCATTACCAGACAAGTCTACATTCACGGCATCAAGCTCAGCTTGAGCTTCCGCATTGCCAAATTCCATTGAGTTAATCACAAACCCTCTGCAACAGTTAAGTTCTTTGTTCTGGTAACATTATAAAGGTCTGGATAAAGAGTAGCAAGAGATGAATCTTATAATCAAGTGTCTTCCGAAAGACGAACTTTAGTACCAGCCTGGAACCTTGAAAGAAATGTTGCTCATAAAGAAACCTTCAAACTGCATGATACATTGATATCCTTCCAAATAGTCTTGCAAAAGAACCCTTAGGCATTTTATTTGCCAATCAAAATAGAGGAACCATACTTTTCATGAATGACATTTCTCCACAGGGGACTACCTTCAAAGGAATATCTCCATAAACATTTAGATATTAAAGTTTTGTTCATAAGCTTCAGATTTTATATACCAAGCCCCCATTTCTTTTATGTCTACAAATAGCTGACCATTTCACAAGACAAGATGCATCCTTTTCTTGTTTGTGTTGGCATTCCACATGAAATCACGTATAGGTTTCTCAAGCTTAGTAGCCACTGAACAAGGTATACTAAACAAGGACATGTAGTAAACAAGTAAGCTTGATAATACACTGTTAATACAAGTGATTTTACCAGCTCTTGAAGTAAAAGGCTTCTTCCAACCAGCAACCAGTTTTTCGAGCCTTTCAAATCATCTGTGTCAGAGCTTCACGTACCAGTAAAAAAGAAAAAGAGAGATTGGATCTCCCTAACGAATTCTTTTTTTACTTTTTAAATGTCCTTTAGCACTGTCATTCATTAGAACTGAAAATCTAACTTGCTCAATGCAGCATTGTGTCCACTTTCTTCACTTTTCACCAAAGCCCATCTTCTGCAGAATTTCATCAATAAACTTCCAACTTACATGGCCAAATGTCTTCTCAAAATCAACTTTACAAAAAAAACCAGGAATTTTGCTTCTAATTCTTGAATTAGTAAGCTCATTTTCAAATCTAGGCCAGGCCAGACGGGCCTTATATTCAGCTACCCAAAAAATCTGCCAGGCCTGACAGGCCAGGTAAAAACATTCATTTTGAGGACCAAAGCCCATTCCATAATCAGGCCAGACCAGGCAGGCCAAATAGTCTACAAGTTTTTTTTACCTACAAAGTTGTATAATAACTGATTTAATTCTTGTTTGGAATTTAGAGATTAAATGAACTGTGGTTTAAAACAATCTTAAATAATTAATCTTCAAATGTAGAATAAAAATGAAAATAAGAATTATAATCCAAAATATAACCCAAACAGATAACAATAAACTCAAAACAATAAACATATAACAACAAACTCTTAAGGAAATTTAAACGGATACCAACCTGGGCTGTTTAGGCCGGCAGGCCTGGTACCAGACCAGGATATTAAATTTTAGGGAAAAGTCTGAGCCCGTCCATTTAAACTAACCAAGCCAAATCAGGCGGCCTATAACGGGTTGTAACAGGCTTTAGGGTCTTACGGGTACATATAGGCTCGGGGGAGTATAAGCAGGCCGAGTATTTTCGGGTATTATTTACAATCCTATGATATTCTTCGGTTCCGGTCGATTCGTGTAATTGTTTTATCTTAAGTTTCCTCAGTTTTAAACCCTAACCTTCTTAGAGTTTTCTTTTCTGGATTTTGCTTTACTCTAAAGATGATGATGAAGATGAACGTGGGCGCTTCTTCTTCTTCTTCCTCTTCCTCTAGTTCATCTTTGCTTTGGAGAATGGGTGATTTGCCATCCACTGATCAAGCAGGTTGCAGAACTATCGATATAGCAGAAGATATATGGTTGGACATCTTTGTTTTACTCCCATTGAATTCGATCTTCAAGTTCAAGTGTGTTTCAAAGGTATGGTTATCACTTCTATCTAACCCATATTTCATTAACAAGTGGATTAAACACCACAACTCAAATAAATCCTTCCCATGGGCTCTACTTTATGTTAATCGTTGTTTCAAATATAATGACTCAGATAGATTATACTCGAATAAATTGTCTTCAGTTGCGTCTCTTGGAGTTGGGGAAAATTCGAAACTCATATCAACTCATGATGGATTCTCTTTTAAGTTTATACCATCGCAGTTTCATCAAAGGAATGAGCAATTGTATGTTGTGGGTTCAAGTAATGGGTTGGTTCTATTAGGAGCACCAACCCCACAGAATCAGATTAGATATTTTGTGTGTAATCCCCTCACACAAAAATGGGTTTCACTTCCACCACCACCACCACCCCAAGATGTTGTGTCTGCTGGGGCTGTGGCTGGTTTCGTCTGTGAGTCCACAGGTTACAAAGTTGTGCGCATCCGTAAATATGGAAAAAACAAGAGAAAGTTGAGCATTCAGATATTTTCTTCCGATAAGAATGAATGGACGATCAGTGAAGTTGCATGTCCTGAAGATGTCACTTGGAACTGTAACAGTTTCGTTAGCCATAATGGGGATTTGCTTTTGAATGAAAATCAAAATAGAATTCTGGCGTACAATCATTACAAAAACAAATGTAGGTTGATTGACTTGCCTCCTGCCGAAGAGGTAGGAGGTTATTTACTACACAGACAATGGCTTGACATGTCTGAAGGTTTGATTTGTTGCGCTAGAGTCTGGAAGAAAGAATCGAGTTTCAGTTTGAGTGTTTGGGTGCTTATGGAGGAGAACTGGCAATTGTTGCATAAAGATATACAGTTAAATGATTTATATGCAAAGTTGATCTGGGTGAGGTTACAACATTAGCTTTTGATCCATTAGACAAAAGTGTTGTTTTTGTTGGTATCAGAAACTGCATTTGGGCATACAACATTAGAACAAGAATAATCGAAAAGGTTTTTGAGATACCACACAGCAGAAGACATGAATTTGATATAATTGCTCAACCAAGAGTGCTAAAGCTGTGGCCAACCATATTACCAGCACCAGGCCTCTTGGAAAACTACACCATTTGATCTTGGTAAGTAAGTTAATTATTGCCTACAAAGTTAAAGACTTTTACTCTGTGCCCTTTTCCTATGCTGTGTTTTTTTCCTTATAATTTTTATGCCCTTCATATTCAACCCAACTGTGGGTATGGGTGTTTTTCATAATATGGTATATTGTTGGTTACTTATCCTTATGAAGACTATACCACGTCCCCAGAACTTTTTAATCCAATTCTCCTCCTTTGTTACGAACTATTCTTCAAGCTAAATGCAGCCCAAAATTTAGTTGTTTTTTCTTTTTGGAGGGGGTGGGGGGGTCGGCACTTAGAAATTTGATCTGAAGCTTATCATATCGTTTTTGGCCGTCGGTGGCTGCTTGAAGCCTTTTTTGCGAATGAACATATATGCTTCTTCTTTTTTTTAAGATGTAAATACTGCTCATTGTTAAACATAGACCATAAAAGCGGAGGCAAGATATAATGGCTGTCTTGAATTCCCCTGTAAAGTAAGCAGGATTTTGCATTTTCAAATCCACTTTCTGTGTTTTGTGATACATGAGCAAAACCCAGCTAAATGAGATGATCCGATTGCTTAGAACCTATTTTCAGGATCATGCATTTACTCCATCAATACGAATAATAACCTAACAAGTCGGTTAACATGCTTACGAGAAAAAAATGCACAAATAGTCAAGAGATACAATGGTTACTTCACCTTTATTTTTTCTTGGGAGGAAACCAGTAAAGGAAGAAGCCCGAAATGAAGCATGCACATGTTAACAACAAAACACTGACAGTTAAGTATTCCGAATAGTTTTGTACAAAAGTAAGTCCGGAAGTGCTTAGATCTTACATCGCTATTCAAAGTAATCATTTTATTTAACTTTTCAACTAATTCATTTCACCTCCATAATGTGAGAGTCTTAGATAGCAGCCGCTGTAAAACTTAAAATAAATTAAATAAGATAAAAACATAATCAGGCGTTATATAATTTATTTTTATATATAATGGGTGATTTGACTTGTTTGAGCTAACTTAGTGTTTTGTCGATCTCACTCCGACTAAAAGCACCTCCAATACTGGGTATTAACAAATATGCGAAAGTTTTATAGGGTTTTATAGGGTTTTGTCGATCACACTTCGACTGAAATTCAAGGCTCAATTAGGGTTTTGAGCCTTGAATTTTATTTATATAGATAAGAATTATTTTTTTTTCCCATTTTTCCCAAGTTTAATTTATTTATTATAAAAAATATAAAAATATAATAAATTATTAAAAAATGATCTGAAAATCTAATCGGAACTCTAGATTAGATTTTTACTGCTTTTCTACCAAATATTAAAAATAAGACAAAAAACCTATGAATAGGTAGACAATCTTCTTATGCATATTTTAAACTGTGAGGGTGTTTGGCTAAGGTTGTCATTCCTCCTCCTAAAAGAACCAAGTTAGGACCCAAAATTATTGACTGTGTCTTCATAGGATATACTGAGCATACTATTGCATATAGATTTATGTTTGTAAGTTCTGAAATTTCTGAAATTAGTGTGAATGCTATTATGGAATCTAGGGATGTTGTGTTCTTTGAAAATATTTTTTCATTGAAATTTGATTCTCGCATGATATGCGTTGATCCCCTAAATGTCCCTTCAACCAATCAGACTTTACCTTTAAAAGAAGATGAAGTAGAATTTGAGCCTAAGAGAGGTAAAAGGCTTAGAACTGAAAAAACTTTTAAGCCAGACTTCATAACATGCTTAGCAAAGACTGATCCACAAAATTATAGAGAATCCATGACTTCTTCTGAAGCTCTATGGTGGAAAGAATATGTCATTAGTGAAATAGATTCCATCTTACAGAATGGTACATGGGAGATTGTAGATTTACCTCCAGGGTGTAAGGCCATAGGTTGTAAATGGATATTCAAATAGAAATGTAAGGTAGATGGAACTGTGGAAAAATACAAAGCTAGGTTAGTAGATAAAGGCTACAAACAATAGGAAGGTGTAGATTTCTTTGATATCTACTCACATGTTACGAGAATTACTTCCATTAGAATGTTAATTGTTATTGCTGCCATTTATAACTTAGAGATAGATCAAATGGATGTAAAGATAACATTTTTAATTAGTGAATTAGATGAAGAAATTTACATGGACCAACCTGAGGGCTTTGTAGTGAAAGGTTGTGAAAACAAAGTTTATAAACTGTAAGAATCATTATATGGTTTGAAACAAACACCTAAACAATGACATAAAAAAATTGATCATGTAATGATTCTAGTGGTTTTGAAATAAATGAATCTGACAAGTTTGTTTATACTAAACTTGTGAATGATGTCTGTGTGATTGTATGCTTGTATGTTGATGATATGCTAATACTTGGTACAAACATGGACTAATTAATTCCACTAAGAACATTCTAAATGAGAACTGCTGCTATGATCTTAGGGATGAAGATTAGAAGAAATTCGAATGGATATAGTCTTAGTCAATCTCATTATGTTGAATCAGTGCTTAGAAAATATAATCAGTTTAATTGTAAACTTGCTTGTACTACGTATGATCCTTGTTGTAGACTCAAAAAGAACAAGGGCAATGAAGTTTCACAACTTGAATACTCACGTGTTATAGAAAGTTTGATGTATTTGATGAATTGTACGAGACCAGACATTGATTATGCTGTGAGTAGGTTAAGTATGTATACTTGTAATCCAGGGCAGGATCATTGGGATGCACTTATTAGAGTGTTGAGGTACTTGAACTACACTTTGACCTTTTGTTTAAATTATGAGAAGTACCCTGCAGTCCTTGAAGGATTTATGATGCAAACTGGATATCAGACTTAGAGGAATCTAAGTTTACGAGTGAATATTTTTTCACTCTAACAGGTGGATCTGTTTCTTGGAAGAACACTATGGGTTCGGAGTTTATTATGTTAGATAAATCAGGAGAGCAAGCCGCATGGCTAAGCTGCTTTTTAGACGATATTCCTCTCTGGCATAGGCCTGTGCCAGCTATATCTATATATTTTGATAGTCAAGTTGCAATAGCTAAACTCACAAGGTCATCGACTAGCTGTGCAAATTTTCATACTCCGACGATTGGCAGTCAAACTTGAAAATGTGTGTATCATCGTTTGTAATAATATATAAATCTTCTTGTCTCTCGGGGGTCATAAAATTTTTGAATTTCACCTGCTAATAACGTAATATAATCATTAAGTTAGTAAAATTTAAAAATCAATGAATGAAAAAACATATATATTATTAATTTTCTATTAATCTTTTTCACCTCCATATTATGTTATAACTTTGTCTCGTCAAAGCGGCAGATAACACCACAACAAAACCTAAGAACTAAAACAAGACAAAAACAAAATTATAATTAGATTTCAAATCCTTTTCACATATATATTATAGGAAAGTTGATTTGTTGGAAAGTTGATTTGTTCGAGTCAATCTTGTTCGACTAAACCCTTATTTTTTGGATTTGATTTGGAATTTAAATTTGACTCGACACCTAACTGATCATCCTGAATTAAGTGTCATATAGTTTGTTGTTTCGTTTTTTCGATGCTAGACTCGAGGTCTAACTCTACTAATACATCTAATTCGAGGGTATTTGAGTTAGATTTTAAAGGAGGTGAATACTGATAGAATTGAGAAATTCAGACCTATAGCACTCGCCAACTTCTACTTCAAGGTGATCACAAAGATCCTATTGGAGAAAATGATTTTTTAATGTTTCATTTTTGGGTCTTGGTAGGAATGGATGTTAGGATCTAAGGGTCACTAAGGACACTAGATAATTTCACTATTTGTGAATAAAACCTTTAGTCCCACATAGGAGAAATTAAAGATGTTTCCTCTCCATATTACTAAGAAAATTGCATCTAAGAGTGGCCATTTGGTTCAACACACTTTTGTATGATGGAGAGGACTTCGGCAATGGACTAGTTGGTGCAACCACACATTTCACACATGGGCGGTGCTTCGCAAGCACGCACGCCGCCGTCGTCTGTCAGGTCGTGTGTGGGTCAACCAAGACTTATCTTTTTGGACAAAATACTTTTGAATTATTTCCTTAACGAATTTTAA
The DNA here is from genome assembly GCA_023531435.1 of Papaver californicum. Taxonomy (NCBI): domain Eukaryota; kingdom Viridiplantae; phylum Streptophyta; class Magnoliopsida; order Ranunculales; family Papaveraceae; genus Papaver; species Papaver californicum. Next base: position 2,005,049 of record JAJJMC010014390.1, on the reverse strand, counting down.
ATCAAAATAAATTTTTTATTTAATATGGGGGTGCGCCTGACCTGGCGGGATTTATTTTCTTTCCGTTTGTATTCTTATGTCGACATAACGTGCCTGGGTGGTTTCTTACCATTTTGAAATTTTGGTTTTAATTCAAATTTATTTCTGTCATTAATCCGGATTTTATTCTCTCATTAACTGCACATTATTTCGACCATCCCTCTCCTCCACTATATAAGCCAGTCAAATCCTTCATTCCAAAGTGTGTCCATAAGAGGCTACTATCCCTCTTCTTTTCGCCTCTCTCCCTCTTTGTAGTTTTTTCTTTCTGTGCTAGTGCTTATAGTATTTGTAACAAGCAGTTTTATCCTGGATACGACTTCACCACAGGGTATTAGCATCACTCATTTTTGAGGCGTACAGGTAAACTATCGTGTTAAGGACAACTTGATGATTAGTTGACTCTTCCCTCAGTATGTTGTTTACAATTGAGTGTTTTATTTAAGTTATCAGAAATTTTATTTCACATCATTATTTTCAGTATTTTAATTGTTGCAATTCCAACAATCTTAACACGATAACACTTCTTCTGTAACAATGGGAAAAATATGATGTTGACAGACCAGAAAATTTCAGTGAAAAGGATTTCAAAAGATGGCAATCAAAAATGTTGTTTTTTCTGAGTTCTCATATGTTAGATGAACTTGTTCTGAAACCTTTTGATGAGAGTTTGAATGATGCTGGAAATGAAAGGGATTTGGACAGTTGGGTTAGGCATAATTATATGGCTAAAAACCTTATTATGAATTGTATGACTTTTATAATGCAAAGGAGAATTTACTGCGTTTGATTTATGGGCTGGTTTAGAGGAAACATACCAAGCAGAAACTGCTGGAAGTAAGAAATTCTTGGTAGCTAGGTTCTTGGAATACAAAATGTCGAATAACAAATATGTGGTTGATCAATTTACTGAACTTCAGGGTATCTTCAATCAAATTCTTGCTGAAGGCATGGTGGTTGATGAAATTTTTCAAGTGTCTGATATGATTGAGAAATTACCTTCTTCCTGGTCAGAATACAAACGCAGACTGAGACATGAAACTGGTGAAGTCAGTATGGTTGATTTGGGTAAGAAGATTCAAGTGGAAGAATTGTTGTGCTCCAAAGACAAGAATGTATCTTCTGCAAGGGACATGTCCAATAAGTCTCATGTGATTGAATAAGATTATCGGCATTGATGGAGATACCTACTGGACACTGTCCATTTCGTTATCTAGGTGTTCTTATCTTCAAAGGGAAACCTACAAAGAGGGTTCTACAACCAATGTTGGATAAAATAAAACTGAAGTTTGCTACTTAGAAGGGGAAATATTTTTCTATCATGGAAAGAGTTCATCTTGTCAAGTCAGTTATACTTAGCTCAGTGTTATATATTTTTCACGTATATGCTTGGACAAAGTGTGCAACAAAATGCCTTGATAATTTCATAAGAAATTTCATATGGACGGGAGATGTAGACACAAATAATTACTCAACGGTAGATTGGAAAAAAAAGTTATTTTGTCGTTTGAAAAGGGCGGACTTGGGATTCGTTCGATTTTATCCATGAACATTGCCGCCATGTTGAAAAAAGCTTGGAATATTATTATAGATGGAAGTGAGTGGTGCACTTTTATGAGATCTCGTTTTTTTTAACAGGGAGTTGTGATCAAAAGTTATATGAGCTCCTTTATATGGCCTGGTATAAAGAGACAATGGCACATACTAAAGGATCAGGTTTGTTGGTTGTTTGGTAGTGGCACAAACATTAACTTCTCAATATGTGGATTACTCTGTTGTTGAATGCCAAGTATGCAAGAAAAGGACATTCAGCTAGCATATATAACTATAGATCTACTACTCCAAGAAATAGTAATCCCACTAAAAATCCTCAGGCAAATTCTTCAATAGAGGTTCATACTTCTCATGTGTCTGAGCACTCTTCTTTCACGGCTGTTGTTTTTTGGCTGCCAAATTCAACAACCACCAGTCATATGACTCATGATAAGTCTTTACTTATTGACCCAAATCCTTATGATGGCCCTGAGAAAGTTATGGTAGGAAATGGTTTTCATATTTCTATTACTTTGGTTGGTAGTTCGGTTCTATATACTTCTACAAGAACTTTCACTTTCTCTAATTTTTTGTTTGTACCTCAGTTGGCTCAGAACCTTATCTCTGTTGTTGTTTTCACTAGAGAACATAATTGTAAAATTGGTTTTACACCATGGGGTTTTGAAGTAACAGAATTTGATACTCACCTTGTTCTAGCTGAAGGTGTTATTAATCAAAACTTATATCCTATGGACTCTTCTCTCTATGAACAAGCATTCTCTTCTATTGTTGCTTCACCATCTATATGGCACAAAAGACTTGGACACCCTGCACCTCAAATTATCAATACCTTGCAAACCTCAAACCATATTACTTTCTTATCTGGTGACTATGAATCTTTGTGTCATTCTTGTCAACTTGGCAAGAGCAAGAGGTTACCCTTTCTTTCATCAACTAGATCTGCCTAAGCTCCTTTGGAATTGGTTCATTGTGACATATGGGTACCTTCTCCTCATTTATCTACAATGGGATACAAGTATTACATTTTATTTATTGATGATTATAACAGGTTTCATTGGATTTTTCCCATGAAGGAGAGAACTGAGAGTTTGGCTTGTTTTTAACACTTCAAGACAATGAATGAGAACTTGTTTTCTACATCTATAAAGTGGTTCAATGTGATATTTCATATGAGCTCATGAAGGGACTCTTCAAACATTTCTAGACAAAGCTGGGATTAGCATTTTTTACTCCTGTCCTCACACATCTCAGCAAAATGGACTTGCTGAGAGAAAGCATCAACACATCACATCAGTGGGTAATACCTTATCCTTCCAAGCTTTTTTACCAGAAGAATTTTTGTTTGAATCATTCCTAACGCCACTTATCTCATCAACAGATCACCGCCTAAACTTTTACATTTTTCTTCTCCATTTTGAGATACTATTTAACAAAACCCCTAACTATTCCTTTCTCAAAGTCTTTGGTTGTACCTGTTACCCCTATTTGGGCCCTTACAAGAAGGACAAGTTGAGTCCCAAATCATCAAAATGCACTTTTCTTGGTTACAACCCATTTCACAAGGGTTACAGATGCTATGACAATGTTACTAAGAAGGTTTACATCTCTAGACATGGGTTCTATCTATGCAGCAAGAGTTTGAAGATCTTTTAAAGAACAACATGGTCCTCAGTAAAGCTAACTTCTGACATGAACATATTAGGATGCAAATGGGTTTATAAGTTGAAACTGAATTCAAATGGCAGTATAGATAGATTCAAGTCTAGATTAGTTGCTCAAGGTTTCGACCAACAAGATGGTGTGGATTACAATGTTATTTTCAGTCCAGTGGTAAAAATTACACAGTAAGAACCATTCTCACTATAGCCTTGACAAACAAATGGTGCATTAAGCAACTTGATGTCTCTAATGCCTTCTTGCATGGAGATCTAGCTGAGAAGGTATATATGAAACAACCTAGGGGTTTGAAGATAATGTGCGAGTACCACCTGATGAATATGAAGATTGGGAAGATTAGATTCTTGATGAAGATGAGATTCTTGATATGTAAGCATTGCCTACGTATTGTATTAGAACTTGGAGTAGAGTTAAGAAGGATGGGGATCAGTTTAGTTCATAAATTTGCACCTTTTTTTTTTTAATGAAAAGTTCAATTTTGCTGAAAGGTAGAAGAGATTCTAGACAACAAACATCTTTCTTTTTTACTGAGGATGAAAACAATGTAAAAGAAGATACAAGACAAAAATGAAGCAAAATGAAAAAAGAGGCACAGGCCACAATTGGAATTCCTCTTCTGCACAATTATCTACTTTCTCGATCTCCTACGATCGTATAGATGAAAAAGAAGACAAAGAGATTGCTAACGAATCATTAACAAAATGAATTACACACATCAAGGTTTTTAGAACCAATATTAAGCCCAAATTGCTAATGAGGACATCGAAAGAGCTCCAAGAAATAGAGCAAAGTAAGAAATAATTTGAAGCTTACTATTACATCTCATTCTCTTACTAAGAAAATCAGCTGCAATCAAATCCACCAAAGCCATATACACCAAAATCCCAGCAGATATTGAATCCAAAACCCCTTCGACGACCAATGCTCTCGGACTATTAGAGTTATAGAAAGAAGCTATTCCAGTACCCATTCCAATCCCAGCTGGGGTCGTCACAGCAAAGAAGAACGCCATCAGCATTGTTGATACCCTCTTTAGTTGAGCTTGTGAAATGCAACCTCCTAATGCGAATCCTTCGAAGAATTGGTGGAATGACAATGCAGCTATCAATGGCCTTATTGTACATGGACTGTGTGATACTCCAAGTGATAACCCTATTATCGCTGAATGTGATACAATTCCAAGTTCCAATATCTGCTCAAAATAACATAAATAACAACAGCACATTGTTACTCAATTGTAGCAAACAAATTCCAAAAAACTTAAAAGATAATTTTTTTTAGCAACTTCCGCTATCGTTTCTTAGGTAAATTGACCTGCTTATCGTTTTTTCCAGGACCATACCTACTGGATATCAACTTCTGTCAGGGATTCTGCAATTCCATCTAAGTTTTGCCCACGATTTTTTTCAGCTTTTTCACCACAGATTTTCGTCATAGTTTTGGATATGGGATTTCATACTAATTCTAAGGGCAGTAAAAACTGCACACCTAGTGCAAATATGAAGCCAAAAACACAAACGAGAAGTGGTAAAAAAAAATTACCTGAGAGACGACGACATGTCGAATACCCTCAGCCATGTCATCCTCGTCCCCAAACCCGTGTGAATGACCATGACCATGACCATCTTCAATGACTGCATGACTATCACAAGCATCTTTCCCTTGAATATGACTGTGACTATGATGCGCAGCATGAGCACGCATTCCAACAATATGCATACCACCACCTTCTTCTGCACCAAAGACTTTACTACGTGTATGACTACTCTGGCTATTTCCACCCAACACGGTAAAAATTTGACCATCTGATCCCGATTCCAACAACGATTCATAACCATCCTCTTCTGTTCCAGCTCGTCTTGCTTCTTCTTCTTCATTATGTTTTTGTTGTTTCTTCTCATAGAATTGAGTCCCAAGAAAATCAGCTACTAAAGTTAACAGTGCAGACATCATTGCTATAAATCCAGCAAAAGGAAATTTCAACCATGGAGTTTCCGGAAGACATGTGTTAGTCAGGGCTTCTGTTGCATCTGGTAAAATATGAACGAACCCAGTTGCGAGAATTACACCAGCTGCAAATGCTTTAGCTGCGAAAAACAGATTACTGTCTGTTCTTAAGAATTTCCTTTCTTTTCCGATAAGTGGAAGTGCAATTCCTGCTGCCCCGGAGATTAGAATTGCTACAATTGCTATCATTTTTAATGCGAATGCGTCTGAATCGTTTCTGCAATCCGTTGAATCGGTTTCTTTACAGTCTGCTGTCGCCATTGAAGTTGAAATTAACTCCAACAGAAAACTCCCTTTTTGGAAAAACAAAAACAAACCCACAATTTTAGAACCCTTGAATTTCAAACCCAGATTGTAAATTAAGGGTTTTTCTCAAAAACCCATGAATAAAAATTCAAATTTTAGGTTTTTTTTCTTTCAAATTTGGTAGGGGAAATTGAATTGTACCTGAATAACTCTGAGCTTTATCTGTAATCTGTTTGATGTATATCGAAGAAGAAGCATTATGTCCCTATATAAAAGAAACAATTAGACATTAATATTAGTACTGAAAATTAATCACAGTATACAAAACAGAGTATTCTCATTCTCTGTTTGAAGAATTAAAGCTTAAATTTCGAAACCCTAAGTGAATTCCCTTACCTCGATGAAAGCCATCTTCTTGGGATTCTACACAACAAATTGGTTTTCTGGAGAATTGAAGTGAGTTTATGGGTTTATTTATACAGGTTCGAAACTGTAATCGAAGAAGAACATGATACATGCGTTAACACGAAATAGGAACAAAAAAAGAAGTGATTTTTAAGTCAGTTGCAGGAATTTCTTTGTATTATTGATTATTGAAGAGAAGAAGTACTCCTTGTGTTAGTATAATGTCAACATTAAAATATAATCCTAGGGTTTTGATTCATTCTATGAGTTACAGGTGCGACTTTTTGTGGGAGAGTGAGCGCGAGAATGTCGACATCATCAGTATTTTCATTAATTTTGGTTTCTTTCCTAAATATTGAGAAGTGTATTTTTTAAGATTACTGTACTTGATCGGATCATTTAACGTGGCTGCCACAACTCCCGGTTTTACCAAGTGTAGAAAATGGATGGTTGAGGCACATGCCCCCATTTAATTTCCTTTTGGACGGCATCTTTCACTTTCGGGGCCGGACAGAAAATTTCTTATTGTTAGGGGTCGGCTAGACTTTGATTATATCTTTGGGGATACGGACAAAAAAGTCCTTTTTTCTTTTTTTATTTTTATAAGAAATAATTGTTTTTTTATTTTTTTTTACCTTAGTTTGGTTGGTTTGGTTTAAAATCCTAATTTCCTTTGGGAGGCGACTAGATCAACACGTCATTGGATCAGAAAACGGAGTGATAACAAGATTTCCTGATTGCGAGAAGCCTTGTATTAAACAAAACTGGAGGTGAAAGAATCTACATTTTCGGTATGTCGTTTCGCGAGTAAAGAACAACGTGAACAGAATAAGAGAAGTAAGTAGGTAGTATTCGTGTCAAGATTTGCACCTAATTGTCCTCCATGTGAAAGGTGAATCTCCATTCTCCACGCCCGTATGTCTACAGTTACTACTTCTATATTGCTTAATGCATGGTTCTCCTAGGGTATGTTTAAACCTCAAACAGGATTAAGACACTTATCCCTTTACTTTTTTATTCTCTGCACAGAATCCTTATCTTGAACTCTTGTTTTTGCAGAAAAGAATGGTAATATTCATGGTATAACTGTGACTAAAGATAGCCCTCGTGTTTCTCATCTTTTCTTTGCAGATGATTGTTTAGTTTTTACAAAAGCTAGTACTTTATCAAAAATCATTGACCAATTTAGTAAATATTCTGGTTAATATGTGAATTTTGATAAGTCTTGGATTACTTTTAGCAGTAAAGTGCAAAATTCTATAAAACAAGACTTAGCTAGTATTTTGAACATTAAGAGAATGGCCCTTCAGGACAAAATACCTTGGTGTAGCATTTCTGCTGCAAAGAAGTAAAGTGTTGTCTTTTTCTTATCTCATTGAAAAAATTTCTGGTAAGCTTGTAGGTTGGAAATCTAAATTTCTTAATCAACCATGTAAGACTACTATGAATCAGTTTGTTTTGGGTACTTTAGCTAGACATCATATGGCTAGTTCAAATGCCAAAAAAAATCACTGATAAAATGGATGTTGTACAGGGAGATTTTTGCTGGAACAAAAAAGGTAATGATAAAGGTGTCTATATGAAAAGTTCGAAAAGTACATCTTTACCAAATAGAAGGTTTAAACATTAGACAATCAGCCATTCTGAACTAATCTTTTCTTGCTAAGCTGACTTGGAAAATGTTAGATCAAGATGACTCTCTTTGTACTTCTTTTCTTAAATGTAAATACTTCAAAAATACTAATCCTCTAAATTGTGTTTTGAATAAGAATGGTAGTTGGATTTGAAGAGGCATATGTGATGGCATTGAGATGGAGATGGAACCAAAATTGTCATCTGGAAAGATAATTAGATTTCATCTTTTAATAGTCCCCCAAAGTGTAATTTTATTTCTGTTGAGCTTAAGCACCTTCAACACCAATGATACTCAATGTCTCATGTTTATATTCTCTTCTTTAAATTTATCCGTTCGATTATATATTTTCTTTTTAAATGGATTGCAGCGAGAGCTCATTGTGCTTCCTTGCTTTTTGGACATGCCTACCATGAGGTAACATTACAGCTGATACTATGGCAAAAAGAGGAATTGTGTGAAATAGGTAAATTGATCCAATTAAGGTATCGTTGATAAATATTGAATGATCCCCCCTAGATAGACAAATGTAGGAGGTGAAGTGGCTTAGTCTTCCTCTCTCTGAGCTCCTTAGGAATCGATATGTTCCAGTTAACTAAAAGCCCATCCTCTAGTATTTACTAGCGTATTTTATTTTTATTTATTTATTTTACGTGTTGTATCGAATTAAACCACATGCACCACATCCTGTGTAGGCCCCCGTCAATTCCTTTGAATTTCGATCTTGCGACCGTACTCCCCAGGCGGAGGGTTCATGCGTTAGCTGGGCTCCTGATTTGCACCAAGAACGAATACCCAACTGGATAGATTGCGGGTTAGTTAAGCATTTAAATTATTAGTATTACTGGGAAATATATTTAATAATTTTTTGCGCAAACGACATGCACCAAATTTTGGCGCCGCTGCCGGGGAGCAACAACAATTTTTTTGTTTGAGATTTCTTTTAATTCTATTTTATGTTTGTTTTTTAGTGTTTTTCAGGTTCTTAGGTTTTTTGGGGTGTGAATAACTCGTTAAAGGAGTTCGCCACTGGTCAAAAGCGGGAGGTAGATTCTGAAAACATGTTGTACACATCATTTTTATTTTATTTTTAGATTTTTAGTTAGATTTTTTTCCCTACTTTCTTGTGTAGTCGTCATGTTTCCTAACAGAAGTAACATATATGATGCACAAGATCAGGCATATTATGGTGGTAGTCAGTTTAGTTATAATTCTCAATCTTTTAATAACTTCCAACCGACAATGAGATATAATCAGAATCAATCCTTTGGTTTTGGTCAAGACCCTATGTAATCTTTTGGTTCTTCTCATACATTCCAACAACATGGTGGGTAATTAGGTCAACAACCACAAAGAAGGTGGGACAATTATACTTCTAATTGACTCCACTCGAGTTGTATGCATATTTTAGATTAATTAAAGAACATGCAACAGAGACTGACTGGTTTGAACCTACACTTAATAGAACGATGTACCAACCGAATTTTACAACAGTATACCTTACTAGACTCATAATCGTATTTATGATCATTTATCTATTCAACTGGAAGATTCATGGTTTAGTGATCCTATTGTAAGTAATGGTAAAAAACATGTAAACATAAGAAAACTCTCGAAAAAGTTATATCAACTGGAATATAACGGAGCACCGGAAGAAATTTCAAAATTTGATACGTGTCAAAAGTGCAACAAATTAATTAAGATATTTTCCACTAACTAACTAACAAGTAATATGGCGGTAGTAAGGATCGTTCCCACGAGGAGATGTGAATTATTATTTATCTTTGACTTCTTATGTAACCAAGGGGAGATTGTAGTGAATTAAACTAAGTAAACTAACAAAATAAAAAAGAAATTAATAAAGATTGAGATTAAGTTTAGAAAATAGTGTTAAGGATTTCATCTTACCAATCATGTTCCACAATCGATTCGAATCAACATCCACTCTCTCTTTATACCAATAGACCTAGAGCACCCCATCGAGAGAATACTCTGGTAAATTCCTTATGTCACTGCATACCATAACGATGAATATGTGAATACTACTCAGTGAATAACCTAATGCAACGTGCTATCAAGTTTAATCCTCCAAAAGTGTTAGGTTCTTTGAATTAAGTTAATCAACGCAATAGAAGTACTACGAGTAATCTATTTAACATTGGTCAAGCTTCTACATGCAATTACATGAAGGTTTTGAGTACAATCATTAATCACACTATACTACTTGCAACTGGGTCTATCGACTATTTCGTATATCCAAACCCTAGTTTGGCTTTAGATATGGATATGTGTTCACATAGTATGCATTCTCAAAAAACACACCTCCAACCATACATGGCGATATTAAAAGTAGAACACGAACGACAAATAAAGATCTTGAATATCAATAATAATCATTCAGATTGATTCACATGTTTAGGACTTCCAACTACATCCCCAACCAATATAAGAATTATCTAATCATAGGTTTACTAAAACCTATGGAGAATATACAAAGAAGAAGAATGGTTTCCCCCTAAGGGAAAAACCGTAGGATTTTAATGTGGAAGATGTGATATGAGAGGTAGAAGATAATTACTTCAAAAAATATCTTGTTTGAGCCTTGGGTGTCTTCTTTTATAGCCTTCAATGTTTGGCCCTCAAGTATCTTCTCTTTCTAGGGTTTAAAATCCAATTAGGACTAGGTTGTATAAATGTAGAAGTCTAAATCATACCAAAACAGACCCCATAAGTGTTCCATATTCGGCATGGTCGATTTCCATGAAACATGTTGACTCTATGACCAAAATAGCTCTAATTCTTTGTCCCAAAACTTGCTAAAGTTGGAATGGTGGTCGATTCATAATGAACCGTGCTGACTTTAGGGATTAAAAATCCAAGTTTTCTATCCGAAAAAGTGTTACAGTCGGCATTCTTCCCAACTATGCCGATTGTTATGTTGTACATGACATTTTTCTTGCTTCGGTTGTTTTGTCCATAACTTCCTCTCCCGAACTCGGAATGACCTCATTCTTTTTGAGTTGACTTCTCATTTCAATTTTCTTCAAGATAGAGTGAAAAAATATTGGATTTGAATGAGTTACATTTGGTCCTTTCTCTAGCTCCAAAATTGTAGCATTTGAGTTCCTTGTTCATTTCATGTTCTGATGAACTCCTTTATTCTTCTTTGGTTGAATATACTTCAAAATTCCCAATAAACTCATAAAAAAAGAAAATCAAAGCATAATGATATGAAAATAAATCAATGACTTATCAAATAGTGCACTTATCACGGTTCGCCCACGTATAATGAAGTTATCGGTAAAGGCTAGATGAGATGTCGTTATACCAACCCTCTATCAAGACTAACAAACAATTACTAGCTTACGAAGACCCAGTTGATAATTGTGCTAGATCACCACTTTATGTATAAAAAAGAAGGATATGAACGAATCTCTATAGAAGGTTAGGGTTCGCCCTGCACCTATGTCTGTTCTAATAGCAGGATTTCAAAACAAAAAAAATTATGGGGAAATAGAGGACAGAAGAAATGTGTTATGTAAGATGAAAAGCTACCTCAAAAACCCCCACCCACATCACCATTCAATATTTCTTGGTCCACATGATTGGCCAAATGTGAGTATGTGCTTAGCCATGCTTTATAAATGGAAAAACGGGCACCGTGGAAATACATGCCACTAATCAAAAGAAAGATGATATTCAACCAACTGATAAACCCTACATTATTGACCGACTCTTCTAGACCATTCTTTTATATCCCAGGAGCGACCATATCGAATGGTACTGAACAACTAAACCGTCAACTGGCACCGAAAAACGGGATAAGAAAATTCTATAGATTTCACTCTTAAGATAAAACAACCCATTATAGAGAATTCTACCTGCTCTCTCTTTCAAGTGATCTTAAGATAAAACACTTCTTTCTATATGAGTTTTAACATTCATTACTCTTATACCCAAAAAAGATCATATTGAAACTATAAAAGATTGCAGACCCATTTGTATTCTAACTAGTGTCTACAAGATCATAGCTACAGTTTTAGCAACAAGACTCAAGTCTTTCATGGACAAACTCATTTCACCAGTCCAATTAATTTTTATTAATTATGAAATTCAACAGTCAGATTTTTCTACCTCAAAATTGGACCGTTGGATAGAAAACTGATGTTAAATTTTATTTATACCGCAAGAGCACGACTGTCGATGAGACAATAAGCAAGCACGGTTTGTTCCACGAGGATTTTAGAATTGCATTTCCTAGTTTTAATTAACTAATGTGCTAATGACAAAAAAAAATTGTTTGTTTTTCTTAAATTCTAAATAAACAGAAAATACTCAAAATGATTTATAAATAAAAGAAAACCTAGGACTCAAGATTTCATCACAATTATGCTTACTAGATCTGTACAATCATTTTCTATAATTTTTTCAAAATATTATTCAAGACGATTTCAGACACACTAAATACGTCTTGAAAAATATGGAATTTTAATCAATTAATTTTTCTCAAAAAATTAATAATATTCTCCACTATAATATACTTATCTCTGAAATGAATATTTAAAACAATTATTTAAGCATTTAAGGACACATGAAGAAATTATTATCAATATACTCAAGAAATAGGACAAAGAGAAATTATTATAGAAAATAATTATAACTTCTAGCAAACACAATATGACTCCCTCTCTAATCCTAGATGAGGGTTCTATCTATTCATGGCAATTGTAGCACAAGAAATTAGAGAAGAAACCATTAATTTTATTAATTTAAAATAGTTTCCAAAGAAGAAATGACTCACAATATCGCAGAATGATTATATTCATTATTGAATTTACGACAGGCTTTGTATGATGTACATCCAGAACCGTCGATGTTTACTGTAGCAAAAATCGTTACAAAAGCAGCTGATTACAAAGGATAAGGCCATGGCTTTAATAACAGTTTCTGAATGCTTTTTCTTCTTGTTCTTCCTTTCTTCCTCTGCTCAAGAACCCTAACTTCTTTGGTTTTTTTCTTTCACTCTTTTGTCACAAATCTGGCAGAAGCCATCCCCCCCCTCTACTACCTTTCCTCGATCTTTTATTTATATATAACCTCTAATTCTCTCCAAATCCTCTTTCAAATCTTCACAAATCTTATTTTTAATGAAGGATTATTCTCGGCCATTTTTATTCTCGATCTGATTTTCTTTCGTGATATGATTTTCTTCCAAACTCAAGATATTATCTTTGATGTTGTTTCCTTCTCATAGATATTGTTACCTTGTTTAAAAACTCGTAAACATAAATCGCAAAATATTTCCTTCAACCCGAGAGATATTGTTTTCATTTTACATGCATAGCCAACTTTTTTATTACACAACAAAAATTTCTCGAGATTCTCTTTGATTCACGTATAAACTTCTCTTTTTAAGGAAATAAGATATACTTTTATCATAAAGCTTTCAAATCTCGTAAATCATGGGTGTCTTTAACAATTTGGGTGCCTTTATTAGTTTTAGCCAACTTTTCCATAACTTCAATTTCTTCCAAAAATACCTGCAAAAGAACAATATTATTACAAAAAATTGAGAATTAACAATATAAATGTGAGATCAAATTAGACACTAAAACGTGTCTATCAAATACTCATTTTTCCGTGTGAACTATTGATCACATTCATTGGATTTTCTTAAAATCATCCAATTTATTAATTTTTCCGTATGTACAAAAAAAAAAGTTACAATTTTTATAATAATCAAGATGAAAACTTAAAAATGTCACATCTTTTAACTATTTATCGTATTTTAGCAAAATTTATATATTCAAAAACCCGGTGAAATTATCTATGCACCGAACATAAATAAGAGTATCAAACTTTTATTTTTTAATATATTTATATTTTAATTCTTTCTATATACATTTTCCCCAAAACTTCAACAAATTTTAAGAATAAAGTGGGTAAAGTGAAAAACTAGTGTATGCATGGAACATATGTACACTCTTTTTGTCTATATTAAAACGTTTTAATTTTTTCTATTATTATTCATTTGTCCTTATAAAGTGAGATTTTCTTTTATCTTTTGCTACCTTCAATTCTAACTCTACATCGTTGTTGATAAATCTCTATTAATGTTTATTTAATTTTGTGAATAATAAGTTTTTTACTGCTTTGTATTAGAGTTGAAAGAATTCTCTATATGTTTTATAATGAATGTGTGCAGTATGCTTATATACATGTACACTATACAGTTGTCTAGTTATGTACAGGCTGTCCTTTACATTTCATTACAGATAGACTATCTAATTACACTATATTACAGCTAGGATGTACACATGTGTATATTGCTGTTATCCCCCCTCAAGCTGATGGGTTGAGAAACAACTCTTAGCTTGCTTCTCAATACGGTGTATCTTGGACCTGGTAATGGCTTTGTGAAGATATCGGCTGTTTGATGTAATGTATGTACATAATTGATCTCCAGTGCTTTCCCTTGTACTAGTTCGCGAACAAAATGATAGTCTATGTGTGCATGTTTCATCCTAGAGTGGTGAAACGGGTTTGAAGCTAAGCTAATGGAGCTTATGTTGTTACACCTAATTCTCGGAACTGTGTGCCAAAGACCGGTACTCTGCCTCTGTACTTGATCGCGCCACTGTTGACTATTTTCTTGATGACCAGGATATGATGTTTATTCCTAGGAAAATGGCATAACCTCCTGTGGATCGTCTGTCATCTACAGACCCTGCCCAGTCCGCGTCAGAGAATCCTGTTAACATAGTTGTTCCCTTGTTGAATACTATCCCATGATTTAACGTCCTTTTGATGTATCGTAAAATACGTTTTGCCGCTTCCATATGTCCTGTTCTCGGTGTACTCATGTATTGACAGACAAGGTTTACAGCGTATGCTATATCTGGGCGAGTCCAAGTCAAGTACTGGAGTGCCCCAACCAGTGAACGATAGTGTGTTGGGTTGTCCAGTAACACCCCTGACTCTTTGCTGATTGTAGCTGATGAGGCTATTGGTGTTTGACATGGTTTTTCTCCATCCATTTGGTACTTAAGTAGGAGATCCATATCATACTTTTGTTGGCCCAGAAATAAAACATCTTTAGGCCGTGTTACTTGTAAGCCCAGAAAGTATGATAAGGCACCTAGATCCTTGATTGGAAATTTCTTTTGTAGTTCCTGTATTACTTAACGAAGATGGTTGCTTGAGCTCCCTGTCAACACAATATCATCAACATACACAAGGGCAACAGTTATGAGAGAGTGTTGTTTATAAACAAATAGTGAATTGTCTGATTTGGATTGAACAAAGCCTAGTTGTACCAGGCTTGAACTTAGTTTCTCATACCAGGCCCTGGGCGCCTGTTTAAGTCCATAGATTTCTTTGTGAAGCAAACATACTGCGTTGGGCCTGGACTCATTTATGTAACCCGGTGGTTGTGCCATATACACTTCTTTCTTTAAGTCACCATGTAGAAATGCATTAGAGACATCTAGTTGGTGTATGTTCAAGTCAAATTGAACCGCAATACTCAAGAGAACTCTTATTGTTGTTGATTTTTCAACTGGGATAAATGTATCTTCATAGTCTAAGCCTGGTTGCCGATGAAAGCCTTTTGCTACTAGACGGGCTTTGTGTCTTGCTACGGACCCATCTGGATTGTACTTAATTCTGAAGACCCATTTGCAGCCTACAATATTTTATGGTGTGTCAGGTAGATCAACTAAAGACCATGTATTTGCCTCAATTAACGCCTGATACTCAGCCTTTGTTGCCTCTCTCCAAGATGGCTTTTTATGTGTAGTAGTTATGCATGTTGGTACTGGGTCAACCAAGCTTATCAAGGCTTCACTTAATGGGTATTTTGTTGTCACATATGTCTTAGGCCTGCTGTTCCCTTTTTTAGCTCTGGTCAATATCTTATGGGTATTAGAAACACTGTCATGTTCTGCTAAAGAATTGTCCTGGACCAATGGTAACTCATTTGTTAAAATCTGACTAGTTGTAGTGTTCTTTTGTATTTCATCTTGGACAGTGTCTGTATAGTCTGATGCTGGAACAATTGATATAGACGGATCAGTTGGTGTAGATACTAGCTTTGAATATGGGAAGTTAGTCTCATCAAATGAGACATGTCTTGACACAAAAACTGTTCCTGTCACTGGATCCAGACATCTGTATCCCTTTTGGGTTAAACTATAACCAATGAATATATAATGACGACTTCTTTGTTCTAGTTTGTTGTGTGTGTATGGATTCAACCATGGGTAATAGGAGCAACCAAAAACTCTCAAGAACTCATATGCTGGTTGTTTTCCAAATAGTAGCTCATATGGTGACAAATAGTTTATTGATCTGGTTGGCAATCTATCTATAACAAAATTTGTTGTTTGAATAACATCTTCCCATAATTTTGTTGGCAATGCAGACTGACATAAAAAGGTTCTTGTTATTTCCAATAGATGCTTGTGCTTAATTTCAGCTACTTCATTTTGTTCTGGAGTATGATGACATGTTAACTGATGTTTGATTCCCTTTTTGTCACAGTAAGCTGTTAAGAAATTATTGATAAATTCTCCCCCATTTGTCTGTTCTAATAGTAATTACAGATGTAGAAAAAAGATTTTCTAATCTGGTAACTAGAGACACAAATTCAAACTTGAACTTTGATTTATCAGACATGGAAGTAACCAACAGAACTTGGTATACTCATCTATAATATTAGCATAATAGACATTTCCAGAGTTTGAAGCTACATGACATGGTCCCCATAAATCGATATGTAGTAACTCTAATGGTTTTATAGCTACTGAACTAGACATTTGAAATGGAAGTTTCTTAGATCTAGCTAAATTGCATTCATTACAATGAAAGGGTTTGGAGAGTGTACTGGTTAGATGAAGCACTGCACAAATCTTCTGCATAGTTTGAAATGAAGGATGTGCAAAACGTCGATAAAGTAGAAGATTGTCTTTCTTTGATGTTGCCAACGCAAGTTGTGGATGTTGTGAAACACTGAATGCCATTGGATAAAGTCCATTTCTATGCGGTAATTTGAAAAGAATGTTCCCAGATTTCTTGTCCTTCACAGTGAATCCAGCAGAGTCAAGAATCGACGCACATTTGTTATCAGTTATGAATTTATGTATTGATAACAGATTGTGAGATGCTTCAGGAACAATTAAGACATCATTCGTATTAATAGTATTATTATTTGCCACCTTCTTTGAACTACCTTTGTGTGCTATATTCATACCTGTCCCATTTGCTATTTGGATTTTGTCTGGCCCTTCATATGATGATGACTCTTAAAGCACTGTGTTTTCAGCTGCAATATGGTGATTAGTACCACTATCAGCTATCCATTCTTCTTCATCGAAGATATCTGCCTCTACTAACATTGCTGACAGGTTTGAAGGTGGAGCTCTTCCTTGATATGTGAAGTTTAATCTCTGAGGACATGCGGTTTCTATATGTCCTTGCAATTTACATATTTGACAAACAGATTTTTCTCCACTGATTGTTCCTCTCCTATAGTTAGATCTTGAAAAATATGAAAGATTTGGATGTCTCGGTCAGTTGTATAAACCTCGATTTCCTCTTGAAAATCCCCTGGAATTGTAGTATTGATTTCTTGAGTATCCTCTTCCCGTGTTTGCAAGAAAAGCTTTAGATGAGTGATCCTGTGTTTGTGCTTTGTGTCGATCATTAATCACTGACTCTTCAATAATCATATTATTGTGCAATTCAATGCACGTTACTGGTGGATTTCGATGACGCATCGACGTTGCAAAGGGAATGTATTCCTCACTGAGTGCTATTAGGGTGATGACTACCAGTTCCTTATCAGAAAAAATTTCTCATGCAGATGCTAATTGATCTGATAAAAATTTTATTTCACTTATTAAAGAGGAAATGGATCTTGTACCTTGAGTAACTGATAGTATCTTTGATCTTAACTGTATTGAAATGGGTTGATGAAGCTCTTCCAAACCTTTCTTCTATGTTTTTCCACAGTTCTGCAGAAGATCCAGATCTTGAGAAATATGGAATCACTTATTCAAATATTGTTTAGTTGATCCACATGGTGATTGTGGAGTCTTCATCCAGCCAATCTGTATACAGTGGATTATCAACTCCATTTTGTTGGTTTCTTGGACTTGTAAACTGTAGAGGACATGGATAAGTTCCATCTAGGTATTTCTTTATTTTGTATTTCTGTATCACAGGATTCATCAAATTTTTCCATGTGAAATAATTTTCTTCTTTTAATTTGATTGATACAAAATTAGTGAGTTGGTTTAAAAGAACTTTTGACATAGTACTAGATGTTGGATTATCCATGGATGCTGAATCTTGATAAAAGGATGATGATGGAAAGGTTTCTATCATAAGAGGTTTAGATCTAACACAAAGAAACAAGAATCAAGAATCTCAGAGATGAAGAACAAGAATCTCAGAGATGTTTCAAGATTTGTAATGAAGATTAGATCTGTGATTTTGAAGAGACAGAAGACCTAAAAGGAACTTTGATTAAATGATCAAGAATATTAAAAACAATAATATCTGGTGCAAAAGTATTAAGAATGATTCTCTTCTTCTTAATACCAGAGAACCGGAGAAATTGTCTGTAATGAAGATCAGAGAAACTTACAAAGCTTGGAAGACTAAAAATCAATCTTCTGTGTTTCGTTTCATGACAAGTAATTACTGTGATTTGCAGACGTTTCTCTGATCTAGGTGAAGATTGCTTGGAAAGAGCGAGTAATTAATGTGATTTTCAGTCTTTGTCTGCCATATTTCTTCTGTGAACAAGCTTTAATTGATGATTTGACTGAATCAAGAAAATTTTCTTGATAAACACACACACACAGCTCTTTCTATGATAAATGCTAGCGTGTTCCCAAGACACACTGCGCTGATACCATATTAGAGTTGAAAGAATTCTCTATATGTTTTATAATGAACGTGTGCAGTATGCTTATATACATGTACACTATACAGTTGTCTAGTTATATACAAGATGTCTTTTACATTTCGTTACAGATAGACTATCTAATTACACTACATTACAACTAGGATGTACACACGTGTATATTGTTGTTACTTTGATTATATGATATTTTATAAGGATAAATAGAGAAAAATGCGGTCTTTAGACCCATTTGTTTTTCAATTATAGTGTAAATTTGGTTGTGTTTTTCTTTTTTTCGAATATTTTGGTATTACGAGGAAAAACACGATTTCGATTTTTAAAAAGAAAAAAATAGGTTAAAATAAAAAAGTAAAAATATATATTTTTTTAGAGACGGATGATATTAGGTTAAGTATATATCGAAAGCTAAAAAACCCTGATTTTTTTTTTTCAAAGACCTACTACAAGATGAACTTAGGAATCAGCTGGTTTGTGTACTGTCCACCTTTACCATAAACTTTAAGTGGCTCCACCACTGCATGGAGGAGAGTGGACATGCCGAAGTGGTGGCTTCTCGATGGCTCGTCCTCCTAACAGCTCTATTCTTGGAAAGTGCTCTTATAAATGCTTATTTTTTCAAACTCAAACATTGCATCCATGGATATGATATATTCAGGATCATGATCTTTTCTCTTGGCAAATTTGCAAATTTGCCAACCCAACTTGTATCTTCCCTTTTATCATTATCTATTTGCGGAGCTGTCTCTTTGGATTCTCAGAGATCCTTACGGACTACCTAAAAGTTAGCGTAGCGAAACGAAATCGCTTTATAAAATGACTACTTATTCTGATAGGGCCACAGCCAACTCACAATGTATACTTAGACAGGGACATTCGGCCTTGATTTCAGCCTAGCCTTCACTTCTTTAATACTCCATTATTTATAGAAAAAAAAAGGGAAAACGAAATTAATACGGGCTACAGAAGCCAAAACCAGCCATATCACTAAAATCATTTATTTTTGGCGGATAATTGACTACTTTTTTCTACCTTGCCATGACCATTATAGAGGGTTATCAGATTTTATCGGGTTACTGTTAGGGAATAAAAATCAAGATGACACATGTCAAACGATTAGGGAAAGAAGCAGAGATTTATAGAAGAGCGAGAAACACACAATCAAAGCCTTATAAAAGTTCGAGTGGATGACAGATGTAAAAAAGAGGGACCCACCGAACAACCTATAAATAGAGAAATTCATTCAACAAGAAGGAGGGTCAGGAAAATTTGAAGGAAAAAAGACTAAGGAAAAATACTGAAATTAAAGTAAAGCTATTAGGTATATATTTATAGAGTGATGTAGTGTGAAATTATTGATGTATGTATGATTATATATATACACTCCTTTTTCCATACTTGTAAAGATCTTGAACTCCTGTATATAAGCTTATTTGAATGTTTAATCAACTGTATATGATAGATATAATTCTAATAGAATGTCCGATTTGATGAATTGTTATTCTTTAACTTCCTTCATGATTGATGTGTTTGAATGTTTCAATACTACTTAATTATCAATTGTTCTCAATTCCCTTATCTCATGGTTTGAATATCAAGGAGATATAGTGTAACAAAATGTAATGTAAGGATTTTAGTCCAGATCTTTTGAAAAATCATTTGTTGTTTTTGCTGATGAGAATTTCAGCATAAACAATTTGGCGCTAGAAACATGGAGTGTGTCAAAGGATTTATCCTACCTGTTGTAGAAAAATGGTTTTTTCTGTTATTTTTGTATTTAAAAGTAGAGAATTTTAGTACAAGGAGTTAGTAATCATATGGAAGATTTTCATTGTGAAATTTCGAAATTTTTGGCTTGAATGAATTTTACTAATAGATGAGTTTATTTCGGTGAAACTTAGGAATCTTTAGTCTGAATGAATTTGTCCTAATGATTGATTTCTTTTATCTAAAAAATAAAATAAAAAACTTTGCGTGTAAATTTTAAGATTGGAGAAGTGTTATGTTAGATGTTACTTTTCTCTCCACCAAAAATATAGTTAGATTTCAAAAGAATCAGAAGATCCATAAATCTGTTTCTATTTGTTTCTTTGTTCAATTAGCTTGTTGAAATTATATGACTAACTTTTTAAAGATATTAGCACAAGGAAACTTTTCAGAAAGCATCTAAGAAAGAAAAGAAACAACCAAGGGAAAACAAGCCAGGAGAAAATATGTCACAAGAAGCAAATTCTAGAGATCAAGCAAGTAATACAAATGGAAATTATCACCAAAAGGAAGAAGAGAATGAGTCATAGATTCAACAGAGTGATTCAGGAAACCATACACCCTTTCAAGAGTATACACCAAATACCATAGCCCAAAATAATTCTCCACCTCAGGAGGATACTCAAAATAATGTAAATTACTTACAAAATTTGGTGGAGGAAATGAATGGGATGCGAAGAGAACAAAGAGATTGTATTGATCGAATTGCATCTTTGACCAGGGAAAATCAAGCATTAGAGGATACAATTCAGCGTGGGGTGAGACCAGCTGCAACAGGACCACAAGACCAAGAAGTAACTTCTGGTAGACAAACACCCAAAAGTGTAAGGGACAATCGTGATCAAAGAATGATATTAGCGGGATCATCATCTCGAGCAAGGATGCAACGGGAAGGCCAGGAGATGTAACGTACACAATGACAAAGGTGTTTTGAAGCAATGGAACAAATGAAGGACGAAATAAAAAATTTGAAGAATAAAGAAGGAGGGAGAATAGAAGAAGTGTTGAAGGAATCCAAGCGAACACCGTCGGCTCCACATTTAGCATGTGCACAATTGCTTCGAGAATACAATATTCCGACGTTTGAATGTTACGATGGGACAAGGGACCCGAATCCGCATTTGAAGTATTACAATCGGATGATGTCACGTTGGGACCGAAATGATGTTATAATGTGTCGGTGTTTCCCCTCAAGTTTGAAGGATTCGGCATTAGCATGGTATGACAAATTGCAAGAAAATTTCATTCTATCATATGCACAATTAGTTCGGAAATTTCTCGAGGCGTACATGTATAACAAACCCGTTCATTCGGGGATAGATAGGTTATACTCACTTGTTTCTTGGCCAGAAAAATTAATTCGAGATTATACAGCCCGTTGGCATGCAATTTGCCAGGCGATCGGAAATGTTGATTCATATGCTGCAGTTAACCATTACAAGTGGGGAATAACAGACCGAAGATGCCAGCTTTTTGTTGACATTCATCGCAATAACCCGAAAACTGAGGGGCACCTCAGAGAGATAATAGAAACATGTGCATGGCTGCATGACGTGCAAGAACAATGTCCAAGGATAACCTCACAACAGCAAGGAAGTACAAAAAGAAAAAAATTCAATTGAAACATCACCAGAGCCAAAGAAAAAAATTCCCAATAAAGCTGAGGCTAGTGAATCGAAACGCCCACGAATAGGGGATAACAAAAATTAACATTTCATATTCCGAACTTTTTAAAATCATAAAAAATAAACCAGACTTTCAGTGGCCTCCTACAAAAGGGAGACAACCGGAGTTTACACAGAAATCAAAGGACTACTGTGAGTATCATTGTTATAAAGGGCATGCAACAGATTGATGTAGAAACTTCATTATTCTGGTACAAAGGATGATTGATGCTGGGGAGTTGAAAGAATTTATGCAAACACCCGAACCAACAACAAGACATGACAAAGGGAAGACAGTTCATATCCCACACAACAAACAAACTATCAATATGATTTCTTTTTCTGAAAAAAACGATACTAATGTGAATGGTGCGATCGACAAAAAATTGTGCAAGAGGGTCCGAGACCATGAGATTTTTAAAGTATCAGGAAGGATAACAGAATCTTGGGAAGACTGGATAACATCCCCCTTGACTTTCTCAGCGGGAGAGGTGGATCAAGAAATCGAAATGCATAATGACCCTTTGGTCCTCACTTTGCCGATGTCCGGATGGAATGTCAAAAAAATTCTTGTGGATGGGGGCAGTTCTTTGAATGTCATGTTTTATGATACATTTCGCAAAATGGGACTCAGTGAAGATTAGTTAACTCCATCTCATTATGTAATCTATGGATTCGACGGAATAGCTTCAAGACCAAAGGGAGAAATTGATTTGGAAGTCTCTGCTAGACCGATAAACATACTGACAAGGTTCAGTGTTGTGGATGCTCCATCCCCATACAATACAATTATCGGAAGACGATGGGTACACCAGTTGAAAGGTGTAATCTCAACTTATCACCAATACTTGCGGTTCCCAACACCACGAGGAGAAATGGAGATAAGAGGAGATCAAGATGATGCTAAATTATGTATTCAAGCGGAAGTACGGATGAATGAGGAGCGGCAACAACATCAGCGGGATAAGAGGAAAGACCTCAAGGCAAAAGTAAAGGAAGAGGAAATAGACCGATACTTAAAACAGAGTATCGGACCAAAAATTACAAATGAAATAGGGGAGAGCAGCAAAAGTCAAGGAAATTCATCAAACCAGCAATCTGAAGGACCACCATCATAAAAATTAAAAGGGACTCCAACATCTATCAGAGTTCCCAAACCTGTTTTTACTTCTGTAGAAGAAACCAAAACTGTAAATATTAGCACTACAGAATTTCCCAAGCATGTACGAATTGGAACGCTGATGAAGGTCGATATGGAGCAAAATATGATCAATCTTCTTTATGATTTTGTGGACGTATTCGCATGGAAAATGGAGGACATGCCGGGGATAGACCCAAGTATTGTACAACATGAATTACGAATACGACCCGATGCAATACCATTTTGGCAGCGGATACGCAAGGTCGCTCCAGAATATCACGATCCTGTGGAAAAAGAATTAACAAAGCTCTTAAATACAGGATTCATTCGTGAGGTACGATACCCGACATGGATTTCCAACATGGTGATCGTTCCAAAGAAGAACGGTGGAGTAAGAATTTGTATAGACTTCACCAATTTAAACAAGGCATGCCCAAAGGATATTTATCCACTTCCCAATATCGATCATCTAGTGGATGCCATGCAAGGCCATGAGGCATTGTCCTTTATGGACGGCCAATCGGGATACAACCAGATTGCACTGCAGAGATGGATCAAGAACATACTGCATTCTTCACCCCACGGGGGTTGTTTTGTTATACCAGGATGCCATTTGGATTACGAAATGCAGGAGAAACATATCAACGCCTGGTTGACGCAATATTCAAACCTTGGATTGGGCGAATTTTAGAAGTCTATGTTGACGACATGCTAGTAAGAGTAAATTATCTGCGAATCATCTACTAGATCACACTGAAATATTTGGTGTATTGCGGAAATAAAAAATGAAAGTCAATCCA
Source organism: Papaver californicum (assembly GCA_023531435.1). Classification (NCBI taxonomy): domain Eukaryota; kingdom Viridiplantae; phylum Streptophyta; class Magnoliopsida; order Ranunculales; family Papaveraceae; genus Papaver; species Papaver californicum. The sequence continues at coordinate 1,981,189 of JAJJMC010014390.1, read as the reverse complement.
GAAAAATGCATTTTTGGTGTGACATCGGGACGTTTCTTGGGATATTTGGTTACAAAGAATGGAATTGAAGTTGATCCCGCGAAAATTCAAGCAATAACGAACATGCAGTAGGTTCATTGGCCGATCCTCAGAAAGATGCAAACCATTTTTTGATATACTCAAAAAGAAAAATAAGTTTGACTAGAATGAAAAATATGATCAAGCTTTCCAAAACATAAAGATGCATCTTGCCACATTGCCAGCGTTGCAGAAGCCAGAACCTGAAGAAATATTGACTTTGTACATTGCGGCAACGAAGGATGCAATAAGTGCAGTGTTGGTGCGTACGAATGAAAAAATGGAAAAAACCTGTATATTACATTAGCAAGACCATGAATTCAGCAGAAAGAAATTACACCAAAATTGAGCAACTCATTTTGTCATTGGTTTTTGCTACCCAAAAATTACATACCTACTTTCTCACACATTACGTGCGTGTCCCGAGCAAGCACCATTAGAATCAGTATTGAAGAACACTGGAAAAGTTGGAAGGATCGCAAAATGGAATGCACATGTAGAGCAATTCGACATCATTTTTGAGTTGCAAACTGCACAAAAATCCCAAGTTTTAGCTGATTTCCTTGCGGACTTCCCGATTGAAGAAGATTATGAAATCCAAGGATTGCCAGGATGTGAGGAAGAGGATCCACAGGATATTTTGAGCTCTGCAAATTCACAAAGGTGGGAAGTCTTTGTTGATGGGTCCCGAAATAAAGAAGGTGCGGGAATTGGCATTGTAATTACTACACCCATGGGTGAACGGATGATACATTCATTTCGACTTGAGTTTGATGAGCATACAAATAATATAGTAGAATATGAAGCTGTGGTTCATGCTCTCAAACTCATCGTTGAGTTAGGAATCAGCAATGTCCGGCTCACAAGCGATTCACAGTTGATAATTCGAAATGTCGAATTAAGATACCAAACACTCGACGAAGATTTAAGTTTGTACAAAAATCTTGTGCAAACTCTAGCAAATCACATTCCAAGTATAGTTTTTCGGCATCTGTCCCGAGACAAGAACCGACATGCTGACGCACTAGCATTTATTTCATCAATGATAAGAGATACCAATGTTACAGCCATAAAAGTTGGACGAATATATGAACCATCCATAAAGTTAAAGACAGCTGACAACATAGAAGAAGGTATATCGAAGACATTGATGATCCAGCAATACAAAACACTGCACCTATACCTCAACAAGCAGATGATGAGTTAAATGAACAAGATTGGAGGATCCCAATTCATCAATATTTACAAGATAGAACATTTCCCACCAATTCTAAAGAAGCAAGGAAAATTCAACTGAAATCTGAGAATTACCAGTTGCGGGATGAAATCTTATACCGTAAGTCCTTTTTATGACCATTATTTCGATGCCTGTCACATAAGGAGGGATTACACATACTCAAAGAAATATATTATGGAGATGCAGGAAATCACAGTGGAAGACGCTCACTCGCATTGAAAGCCAAAATACAAGGTTATTATTGGATATCCATGCTCAAGGATTCGGAAAACATGGTACAAAGGTGCGAAGACTGCCAACGTTACGCAAAAAGAATCAAAGCACCTGCTACAAAACTTAATTCCGTACTCAGTCCATGACCGTTTGCGAAATGGGGGGTGGATATTGTAGGTCCATTGGTGGAGGAAACCAAGAAGAGGAAATACTTAATTGTGGCCACTGATTACTTTACTAAGTGGGTAGAAGCCAAAGCATTAGCTCGAATCAGGGATTCAGATGTGTTCATATTGTTATTTGAAAATATCATCTGTAGATTTGGGATTCCGGCAGCCATAGTTTCTGATAACGGAAAACAATTCTAAGGAAAAAGTATTGATATGCTATTTGAAGCTTTCAACATTCAGAAACATAAGTCCACACCGTTTTATCCCCAGAGTAACGGACAGGCCAAAGCCACAAATAAAACAATTGCAACAAATTTATTGAAAAACATTGGATGGACACTACAAACAACGGTGTGAACAACTTCGTAACACATGATGGGCATACCGCACCACAAGAAAAGAATCCACTGGAGAACCACCGTTCCTACTCACTTATGGAACGGAAGCAGTTATACCAACAGAAGTCATTTTACCTACAACTAGAACAAAAGCATGGGAGAAAAATCTAAATTTAGATTTAATGTTACAAAAACTAGATGACTTGGAAGAAAAAAGAGAGGTGACACTCCAGAAGATGGAAAATTACTAAAGAATTTTGGCACGGGACTACCATAAGAAAGTCAAGTTACGAAACTTTGTTCAAGGAAAATATGTATTACGTCAGATTTCGGAGTACCATCGGGACAAAAATGCAGGCAAGTTCGCACCAACTTGGGATGGTCCGTACACAATACAAGCACCAGCAGGACAAGGATCTTATTATCTGCGAAACATGCATGGTGAAGTTTTACAACACCCATGGAGCGCACAATATTTAAAGCTATATTATCCTTGATCAATAATGCAATTACTAAAGTACATTGCATTCATGTTAGGTAAAGCATAAATAATGCACCTTCTCTTGAAAATCCTTGATTAATAATACATTTGACAATGGGATTTCCTAATAAAGAGATGCCTGACATGAAAATATTAATTACTCCAGGAACATCTTATTCTGGAGGACGCTGGCGATTAGCGAAACAATCGTAACTCAAGCAGATAAAAATTTAGGTAAGTATAAGCCCTTAAAGAATTTCCATAAATGCGATATTCTTATAAAGAATGGATACCTAATGAGATAAACAATGGTTATCATTTTCTTTTTCAGGGTACCATTGGGACCACCTTGTAGCTTACTCCTGGCCCGAGTGAGACTCGTATGTGTTGGGTTCCCGAATTACATGTTTTGAGGTATAAATACTTCGATGCAATGTACTCATGAAACAATTTGATTAACTGAATAATTTCATACAAATATGTCATTTTTTATGCAGGAATAAAATTGTTCAATAAACTACAAAAGATAGATTCCAACTCAAAGTTGCAAGTTAAAGTACCAAATTCCAAGTTACAAGATACGAATCAACCTAGCAGGAATACAAGTTAAACAGAAGAAGAAAATCGGATATCATCAAGGATCGGGAATGTTGCTCTGGATGGCTGCGTAGGAACCTTCGGAACAGAAGCCCGACTATTGAGTATAGTGTTATCATCTTGTGCACGATCCAAGGCATTGTTGAATGACATTGTAATTTTTTCTTTTGCATCTTGTCTCAACCACGTTGTATAAGCGCATCCATATTCAATATCTAATTGAAGTTCTTGAATTTTCTATTTACAATCTTTTACTTGCTCATCCAAGCGGGACCTCTGATCTTTCTCAGCACTCAACTCTTTTGATAGATCGTCGTTCTTTGCTTTTTCATCCATAAGCATGTTTTCACATGCTGTAATTTTGCTGGACAATACATTAATACAGGACTGAGCATCCCTAGCTCTGGTTGCGTAAAAAGTGATTTCACCCCGCAATGCTTGCACTTTAGAAGAATGTTTTTACGTCTGTTTATTAAAACTTTCAATTTTCCCATTTGCAATAGCAAGATCCTTTTCCGCCTTCAATAGCTAAAGTTTTGAAGGATTTAAACTCTGTTTCTTCAATAGCTAAAGTTTTCAGAGCCTGCTGATATTTTGATTCAGCTCTATTGCGTCTCCAAGTGGTCAAATCAAGACTATCGGACAGTCGCGCTAACTCTTCTCTAACAACTCCCATTTCCCTATTAACTTCTCTTGCATGGTCATTTAACTGGGTCATCCTATGCTCCATCCTAAATATGAGTTCTGAATCCCTCGCTGGTCCCATGAAGTAATTTCAATATATGCATCGTCCAAAAAAAAAAAAACAAAAAAACTTAATTTTGAAGGGGGGTAAGGAACTAAACCTTGATTCTGAAGATTTTGTAACTGTTGTTGAAGATTGTTATTTTGTTGTTGAAGATTGTTGTTTTCTTGTTGGAGTTTATCATTCTACTGCTGTAAATTGTCATTTTCCAGCTGCACTTTCCCAGCTTCATTCTTATATACGGACTCCATCATAATAGCCCGAGCTTTGTAGAACTTGAATGTAGCAAAAAAGCAATCGCAGCTATGCTTAAGCTGTGAAATTAAAGTCATGAGTATGGGAAGAAAAGATGAAACAAATCAAAATTTCTAATAAACATCAATACCTGAGCTAGAGCTTGCTGTGGATATGAATACAGCGGACCCTCTGCAAAAACTATAGCTTGGTTTAAAGAGGGAGGAGGGTTCAGCGGGAATCCCTGATCACTGAGTTCATTTTCTTCCCAAGATTCCATTGTTTCCTCAAGGGGGATAGTTCCCAGTGAACTCCGCATCCTCGACATGGAACCACTATCGGATTTCCATGTTTCTGGACAAGCTGCAGTAGTCAGGAGCCCCTTTGATAAGAACCACTTTGTAGGCTTCATTTTCATCGCCCAAGAGATTTAATCCCTTTATCAACCTATTGCCTTTATCAACCTATGAGGTGACTCCTTGCAAGTCTGAAGGCTCACCATCAGACACATCGGCATCAGGATGGGGAAATACTGTTGATAGTATCCCGGAAGGAAGGCACTCAGCAACCCTAGCTGTTGTAATAATAGGCGTACTTGCCTCGCAGACGGCTGCGGGAATATCCTCTTCGGGATGTGAGGTTGGAAATTCTGTTGCTGAGGTGCTAGGAGCGACATTCTCAATATTCTGATCACAAGCATCTCCTGCTCCAACATCTCCCTCCACGTTGGAATCGATGGGAGTTGGTTGATTTTCATTTGTCGTGATACCCTCTTCGGGAGCGACCACTTCAACCTCAAATTCGAAAGGAAGTGGATACAGGGCCAGATAAAAATTTATATGTGTAGCCTTAATGGGAGCAGCTTCAAAGCCAGCAGCGGGCTCTGTCGATATGACCTGACTCGCAGCAGCAGCGGGATGACCTGTAATAGTATCGGACTCTCCCGATGCAACTTGACCAGAAGCTTCAGCGGACCAGTAAACTACTGAATGAGTATTTGAATTTATCGACGAAGCCCAGCCTCTAACGCACCAGCAGAGATCAGTAAACCACTGAATGAATATTTGAATTTATCGACCGCTCCCAGGGTCATTACATCTTTGTCTCCACCATACAAAGAAACTTTGAATCCTTCAAGATGGTTTTTTTCTTTGAATTCTTCAATATTCATTGATTTGTATCTACAACTGGCGTGTCCCCGCTTACTCTTGGGGGCAAGATTAGCGGTTGTAGAAGGGTCAGAAGCTGGATCACGAGTATGCCGAGTTGCGGCATATCTAGTTGCATTACTCCGGGAGGATCTCCTTACTTGTTGTTGATCATCGTGGTGAGAATCAACCACATGAGCAGTACTTTGAGTTCTTGAAGACATAGTGAAAAGATATTTTTTATCTGTGAAAAAGATAGGGAAGCAATGTATGAAGGAATCAAAAAATTCAAGTTCATAAAAAGAAGCAACTAGGGAAGAAAAATCATAAACAGTCAAAAAAGGGGACATAACCAATATCATCAATTTCAATCATCCTTTAATCATTAAGCCAAAATTCATCATGATAAATAACCAAAACAAAATGGATACCTGAGAATCAGAGAATCACTTACATAAGGAGGAAGATGAACAGATTCTTGACCGAGAAAAGTGCAAATATGATTAATACAAAAAGTTCCTGAGTCGCTGGAGGATGAGGGAATTAATAATGAGATAGTGAGAATACTTGAAAAGTTAAGGAAGAGAAAGAGTTGTAACTTTAAGAGGAAAAAACATAAGTAAAAAAGGCTGAATCTTATTTAAAGGGAAGAGTAAGAGAACCATCAAAAACTGAAAAAGCGTTGATCGAGGCAGAGATTTAATTTTATCGAAAAATGGTAACTGACACGAACGTGACAATAAAAAGTTACTGCTAGCAGAAAACCCAGGATAATGTGCGAAAAGAAGTTATGACAGATATGGAAAAGGTGGAGAGTAATTATTATTCTTCTATTTTTTTAGAATTTTGGATCAGCCGTTAAAAATTTTGAAAAAAGAAGAAGAAGGGGGCAAGTTGTTAGGGAATAAAAGTCAAGATGACACATGTCAAACGATTAGGGAAAGAAGCAGAGAATTATAGAAGAGCGAGAAAAACACAATCAAAGCCTTATAAAAGTTCGAGTGGATGACATATGTAAAAGGCAGAAAGTATCAGTGAGGGATCGACATGTAGGATCGGGAAAGTATTAGTCGTTCTGATCGAAGTAAGAAACATTAAATGCGAATGGTACGGGAAAGCTGAAGTAATAAATACATATGGATCGGGAAAGTAACAGCACTAATTAGTTAAGTAACTTTAGTTGCATAACTGACACCGAGGATCCGGAAGAAGATGACTCATAAAGTACGAAGAGCACGTGTCAATAGAACAAGGTTACGGGCCAAAAAGGAAAAAGCATGACAATGCATAAGCATGAAGCTGCCTGTCATCCACATGATCATCCTGATCTAAAGATAATCGTAAACTAAAGAGAACGTAAGGGAGTAACGGGACAAGAGGTATCAGACCAAAGGAGTACAGTGGAACGATAACCAATAAATTGACAGACAAGACAGGGAAAACGTGAGTCATCAAGCATAAAGGATAGACAGAGAGGTAAAAAAGAGGGACCCACCGAACGACCTATAAATAGAGAAATTCATTCAACAAGAAGGGGGGTCAGGAAAATTGGAAGGAAAAAAGACTAAGGAAACATACTGGAATTAAAGTAAAGCTATTAGGTATGTATTTATAGAGTGATGTAGTGTGAAATTATTGATGTATGTATGAATATATATATACTCCTTTTTCCATACTTGTAAAGATCTTGAACTCTTGTATATAAGCTTATTTGAATGTTTAATCAACTGTATATGATAGATATAATTCTAATAGATTGTCCGATTTGATGAATTGTTATTCTTTAACTTCCTTCATGATTGATGTGCTTGAATGTTTCAATACTACTTAATTATTATCAATTGTTCTCAATTCCCCTATCTCATGATTTGAATATTAAGGAGATATAGTGTAACAAAATATAAAGTAAGAATTTTAGTTCAGATCAATTTGACAAATCATTGGTTCTTTTTTATGATGAGAATTTCAGCATAAACAGTTACCATGGTGAATGATTTCCCTATTTATTTATTTTTTTATTCTGAGTGTGTTAGGCGCCTAATGTGTGAGGTGTGATTAACTTGATGCCTTGCCAGCTCACACCTTACACTTTTTTTCCGACAAACTTTCAAGGAGAATTTAATCATAAAAGAAAAAAATAAAATAGAAATAGAGGGAATATAAGCCTAAATCTCCATCAAAGAAAAGAAAGAAGCATAAAAATAAAAACGAAAATAAAAAAGGCGGAGAAACGAGAAATTACATCAGCCGGTTCATGTAAGGCGTTTCATTCGAGAACTTTTTTCAGGAGCCTTCATGTACATACCCTGTTTTGTTTTTTTCTTGCACAAAATAGGTTGAAAATTATCCAATGGAGGAGAAGGCATATCTTCAATCACCATTTTCTCTAGACCTGGTGATATTGGATAGTCATCATATTCCTTATCATCTGTATATATAGCTAGAATATTAAATCTATAGTATTTTCACTGGCAGACATGTTCAACTTCCGGGAGGAGAACCATTGTATTTTGCTCTTTGTCAATAAATCTTACCTTCTTCCTCAGATAAATTTGCCCAACGAGTTCCTCACATAACGTAAACAACTGCTTTTTATTAATTTTTAACAAAATAAGTTCTCCTAAACTAAGGAAAGACCGTTACTGTTAAATCAGGGACGAAGAGAATGCAAGTAGGGTCATTTGATCCCAATAAAAAAACGTGTGAGTTTTATGTAATTTTAACGTCTTGTGGATGTAAATAATAATAAAAAAATTGAAATTTGTGTGAGTAATAGGTTCGAAGTGTAAACTGATCGCTTGAATCTTCTTTTGTTATTTTCTACCTAACATACTCTCTCTAAGAAAAACTAAAAAAAACAAATAATTATGGATTAGAAGATAGTGGTGTGGGAATTTAGGTGTTTTAAACATCACTATTATGGATAAAATACAAAATCTTCAAACTATTCTGATATGCTATGTTGTTGTTGTCGACTCTTAGCATCAATGTGCATAATTCCCTAGCCGAATGATGTATTCCTAATGATATGGTACTATCGTGAAAGTTGCAAGCTTATATACCATGTAAACTTTCATATTGGCAAAATAAAACTTTTTGTGACCCCATATAAGTCTTGGCTCTCTCTCTCTGTGGCTCATCCCTTCAAATGTATGAGTTGCTTGTGGTGGAGGTAAGATCCCATAATAGAAAATTCTTTAAATTATAGACATTCCAGATGGCAGATCGTTGCCGGAGTGATTTTACTACCATATGACAATTAGTTTACTTCATGGTGTTTCTTTTAGAATAATCAACCAAACATAAAATTACCATCGCCAGCAAAAAGTTGCTCAGTTAGTTTTCCTTTTCTTTTTTTACCAAAATCAACGCAAAATAAGATTATCGATCAAGAAGAATTTACCCCAAGCATTTGGTGGATTATGGTAGAAAAACGGTAAATTTTAAAATGTGCTGCCTACTTCACCCAGGTGTGGACCTAGAAGGGTTGAAAACACGATCTTTGGCCGGGCTAAAACATTAATGGGGCTAACCAGAGCTTGAGCCTGGTTTAGCCCCCACATAGGTACGTTTTTCACCTGAAAGAGACTATAGATAGAGGAAATAGGAGACGGCGAAGGAGTGGCTCCTCTCAGCCGCTCTTTTCCCATAGGAAGTGCTGCTTTTGTATCATGAAGTGCTCACTTTTCAAACTGCCTTTTAAACATTACATTCAAAGACACAATCAATCGGATGTCACATCCATAAGATTACCAAACCAACTTGTATTTCCCTTTTATCGTCATCTATTTTGTGTCCCTTTGGATTCTCATTGGTCCTCATGAATAAGATAAAAGTTAGTGTAGCGAAACGAAATCGCATTAGGAACTGACTATTTATTTTGATAGGGCCACAGCCCACTCACAATGTGTACTTAAACAGGGACATTCGGCTTTAATTTGAGTCTAGATGGTTGAGAACTTTTTATTAGATTTTTTTTTTTGAAGCAACTTTTTTTTTTATGACAACACAACTTTAGGAATATTTACAATATTTTTTAGCAATAAGATCTCAGCAACTGAAAGGTATCCTTATCATGCCCTCATGGGTCTGGATAAAATGTACTAGCCATTCATTTGCTATGCACAAAACTGTAAAGGTAATAATATCCCCGAATATATGCATCAACCCCTTCAGGGTTGGAAGAAAAAAGTAAGATTTCTAGGCGCCAAACAACCCAGCATAGTTCAGTTCTTGTACAATGAATATGTATATGTGCAAGTTTTCAAATTACCTGCAACACCTATTCAGGAAATGGATACAATGTTAGTACCGGTGGAATCGTCGTAGCTAAATTGGCTTGGGCACTTCTTTACCAACAAATCAAGGGAAAAGAAGGTTTCGAGAAACACTATCAGTTACCAGAATCCTGTTCTTTTCGAAGCGATCATAAGCGGGTTTTGTGCGCAAGAAAAGAAGGCCACTAGATGACAAGCCAAACAATGAGATAACACCCCACCACAAGAAGGTCTGCAAGTAACATTGTCTTCCCATACAGATCGATACTCCGTCAACTAGTTCCGTGTTAGTCAATCCCGATGATTTAGCACTACCATCATAAACCATTGCTGCAAGTAATCCATAAGCGAGAGAACCTATAGGGATGTTTGTGATCAGTATGTTATGGTTGACACCCATGCTATTGGGTCCAAATAACTCCGAAGTAACCGACACTGCAGCTGCAAAAATGAATCCGGAGCTCAACCCAATCACGGCTGTACCAGCTTCCAATGCCCTCTCACTACTGGATGCAGTGAGCAAAAAGAATGCAATTGGAGTTGGTAAGAGTGCAATTGCCAACCACCCTGTCCTGGCAAAATGCAGCTTCGCACGCAAGAAGTCTGGAGCAGCAGAAAGCAACCGACCGAAGAAGGAGCACGACGAATAAAGCGTAAGGAGCTCAGTAGTTTTGGAAGCAAACCCAAGGGACTGTGAAATTTGGCCTAGATTATTACTGTATACTAACCCAATTGTACCTCCACAAAAGTAAGCAACATAGTATAACCAAAAATCTACTCTGCTAACAAGAACTCTGGCAGAGTGTTCTTCTCCAAGAACCAACAACCGATTCTTCACAGTCACCTTGCTTTTCATAGTACCATTCATGGAGTTCTTGTAATACTCTTCCTGCCCGATAAGTAACTCCTTATGAAGCTCGTGATCATTGACGTCAACAAGGTTATAACCAGAACCTTGCAAACGAAAACTCGCAATAATATTCTTCAGAGACCAATTGCGAGCATATACAATTCCAGGGATACACAAGGGAAGAACAAGGAGAAAAAGTGCAGCAACAAAGATTATCCTTGCAGTTGAAGAAATTATGGTAACTGAATTTAGTAACAGAAGGTATATACCAGTAAAAACAGCGACGATATTAAGAATAATAAATATGAATGAATCTCGACGAACAGCCTCCGGGGGTAAGTTTTGTAGTGGGGGTAGGCGAAGGATTGGAACTACTGCAGCAAGAGATGTGATGAGCGGAAGGAGAGCATTAAGAATTAGATAAACACTAGATTCTGGTGAGGAAATGGCATTGGCAGCAAGATTGTAAATTGCTGGACTAAGTCCATTAAAACTAATAGCCATAGATAATGCCAAAGCTCTGTTTGTAGGGAAATTTTGATTGCATAACACAAAACATACTGTATTGAACCAACATATACTACATCCAGACAACAAGCATAGCAAAAATACAATGTAATGAGGGAGAGAGATGAGATTCTGGAGAAGAAGCCATTGAAAACCATAACCAATGAAACCCATAAAAGCAGCCATGAAAAGAACAGACCAAATAGGTAAATATAAAAGAGCTAAACCAGAAGACCAACCAAAAAATTTACCAAGATCTGAAGCTGTTGCTAAATAATTCAATTCAACTTGTGAAATCCCTAAAACTGATTTCAAATTTGATGAATATGCTGAGAAATCAAAATTTGTACCTGTAAATGCTTGTATCCATATTGTTGCTACTAATATCATCCATTTTCTTGATTGTCCTGCCATTCCTACTACTATCAAACCCCCCAATTAAAAATTTCTTCACTTATGCAATTACAATGAAATTGATTTCTGAAGAAATCAGAATTGTGATGCATTCCGTTATAGATGAATTAACTAGAGGTGGTAGAATCGGTGGAGTCTACTACGGCGGCCTAACTCTTACTTTTGTGAGCGTTGAAAGCTTCACACTGTTGACAAGACACTGTAACGATTTAGACCATTTGGTAAACATGTACAGCAATTAATACCTGTCCATCAAAAAAATGGCAAGGAAAAGTCTGCAAGAATTAGAAATAAAAGAAACAGAACTGAAGCTATTAAAAATGAAAATAGTGGCTTGAATTTATCAGGGTGGTGCTGAAATTGAAAATTATCTGACTTCTCATTTCACCAACGTGTCCATCACTTCTTCTCCTGCATAAATGATGGTTTCATTAAAAATATTCCCCGTCTGATTTCTAATGAGGATAACATACGGCTGATTCTTGGTAGGTACTGAGGAAATAAAAGTCCACTAATAGAGCTCTGGGCCGTGACGGTTCCCCAACTGAGTTTCTCAAAGAAGGCTATTTTTGGGCGCACTGAAAACTTAGTAGATTATCCAATCTAGGGTGGGTTCATAAAGGGTGTTCTAAGATAGATAAATTATTTAATGATCCTTAATTAAATAAATTTTTTTATTTCTTTTTAAAATTTTTAATTTTCCTTTCAAATATTTTATTATTTTTTATTTAAAAATTAATGTTTTTTTTCTTCCCTTCTTTTTTCTACACGAACCGAACCCTAATCTAACTTTAATTTCCATGGTCTTCTACTAAAGGTAAATATTCTAATTGTTCTTCTAATCCGTGAATTAGTGAAAACAAAGAAGGAGTTGAAGCAAAAATCAAATTGAATAAAGTTGGAGAGCGAGAACCAAATCCTTATTGTAAAAAAATGTATAATACAAATATTTTTCACAAACTCATGTCTTATTTTCTTATGTGATTGATAGATTAGGTTTTAAATCGAAAAAACTAGGGATTTGCGGCAGTTAAGTTCGACTGATAATCAAACACGAAAATGATAGCCGAACTTCACTCTATGAAGAACAACAATAAGTTTGGTTGTCCATTTTTTGCTTGAATCAGTTGAACCTAGATTCGACAGTTACAGAGAGAAGCTCCGCTGATAAATTGTCAGTCGAACCTAGGTATGTTTTCCAAAAACCTAGGTTCGGCTAACAAGTTACCTGTCGAACCTAGTGTATTGTAAGTAAAAAATATTTTTTTAAAATAATTTAAAATAAATAAAAACACATAATAACGAAAATATAATTAAAAAAATATAAAATATAAAGGCAATTTTACCAGTAAAAATATAAGGATAAGGGGATTTTGGTTTTACTACCAAGTGACTATATTTTGGCACTATTCAATGCGCCTAATAAATACTTTTGGGTATGCCTAAAAATAAGATTCTTCTTAAAAATATGTGTCTATTGATACTATGGATATGGTCCAAGAAATTCTTTTCATCTAGATTTATGCTAGTAAAAGAAACACAACGTCATATCCTTGATCCCTAAATCCAAAATTGTATCTCATCCAATGGTATTAGACCAATTAGTATTTGTGATACCGTTTAAAAATTGTGTCTAAATTATTAGCTAATAGGGTAAAAAATTTGCTGGATAAAAATATTTCTTAGTTCCAATATGCTTTTGTCTTAGTAGAAAAAAATAAAAAAATATTATAATTGATCATGAAATTACTTACATAATAATGAAACCAGACATGAAAACAAACTTTTTTGAATATGGAAATAGTTAATTATATTAAATCAAGAAATATAATACAAGAGGTTATCAATATGTCGTTTTGTAAACTTGTTACACAAAATAAAAGATTTTTGAACTTATTGCTGGATATTTGCTGAGATATGTTATAGACTTTGAATCCTTTCCGTCTTTGTCGTGGAGTCCGCAGCTGTGTTGCGTTTCTTGTTAATAAACTTTACCTTTGCTTGAGGAAGATTCACAAAATCAATGTTGCTTTGTCTATTGTACTTTCTGCTTGCCATGTAACCTTTGTTTCTCTGTTATTTATAATATCCACCAATTGTTTGCAATCTGATGCTATAGAAATACTTTAGAGAATATTATTATTTAGTTAGTTTCATGCGACCAACAGAGAATGGGCTTCTTCCTGTAAAGCTCAGGGAGCCTAACTGGATCCTGCTTCAATATACATGAAAGATTCTTGGTCTACCGAGTAAAGAAGGAAAGCATATCCCATCAAACAATCTAAATACACAAACCGTGCCTAGAAAAGAAGTTGTCGATTGTTTCTTTAAATGAGAGAGTTGTGGTAGAAGTTACATGCTCGATTCCAACAAAACGCTCAATCACATTTCCTTCTTTCACATACCGTAAAACAATAGCCATTTGTTCCTTGTTAGAAATATCTTTTGACTCGTCAACAAGAATAGAAAATAATGAATCTCCTATATCACTCATAATTTCCTAGATAATCTCATATGAAATAGCACTTGTAATATCTTTTTGAATATCCGGAGAAGTCAATTATAAATTTACTGGTGCATTCTCCATGATGTATGGTTTTATTTCTGTCTTATTATTTTCACCAAGCCATTCTACAATCTCAAGAAAGTTACCTCTGTTGCTTGAATCCTCACCTTCATCATGTCCATGAAATGCTAATCCTTTTCGTAGAAGTATTCACAGTCTGAATCGAACATCCCAACGAATTTTATATAGCCTCATGGATTCATTTGATTGTCTGTTAATTACCGTCTCAGTATGCTGATTTGGGTTCAACAAGGCATCACACTTGTACTTAGTTATATTATGAGCACTTTCTTCACATCGTACATGTTTATGTATCCTTTCTTTCCTTATTCCAACTTGAGAGTCCACCCTTAACAAAGTTATCAACACCTTTTGATTTGAACAAATAACAACATAGATATTTTATCTTTTCCTATGCTATATTATAACCAATAATAATCATTGAACCACAAAGGATTAAACCTTCTTGAATTTTCATTGCTTTTCTTTTCAGAAGGAAATATAAGATTTCTAGGCTGACAAAGACCCATATTCAAATATATCATTCTAACTTAGTCTTGATCATTTGGATGATATTATGATATTTATTTGCGAAGCCCCGGATCTGTAGGAAGATTTCCAAAATCAATTTCACTTTTATCGTTTGGATTGTTATCATTTTTCTCCGAACGAGATGATTGTTCAACTACTGGAATCTCATTACCAAATTCTGCTGCTATATTTGTATTCACTTGCGAAGACGATGCAGGTTGATCAACTTCCTTGTTGTTATTATATTTTTTTGAAAGCGAAGACAGATCAGACAAATCAGTTGGTGCACATCTTTTATAATGTCTCTCCATGACTACTTTCTACCTGCAAGTAATTAAAACCACCATTTAATATATCTGTGACATGAATCTGAAAGTAAAATTACTAAGCAATAAGCATTTATGTATTCATCAGGTTTAAAAAACTAAATCATATAACAACGCAACACTTCACAATATCTACTGCTGCACATTTATTCTTTTTTAGAGGACAAGGAACACAAATTTTGCAACTACAAATCAACTTATGGAACAACACTGTAAAGGGTCCGATGCAAGGATGACATGTTCAACTTTGTCTTATGGTTGGGAAAAATATGGTGGCCTACTCTAGGTATACTACACTACAGCCACTCTCTAATATCATGTAAATAAAGAGTTAGATTATTCAAAAAATCCTCAATTGTATGACGACTAATTTTTAATTAAAAAGATAATGGTCCAAATAACCATGAGATTCCAATTTTATCTCTATATTGGTAGTTACTTTTATTTATACAACCTCGGGTTTCATTATATTTTCAGATGAACCAGGGGGGGACAAATCTTAAAATTAACCGAAATATTCAACTTTTATATATAGTTTCCAAAATACTAGGGAGGAGAAATCCAAGCATAGCTCCGCCACTGATTCGAGTGAAATGTAGTAAATTTTGGATTTCGATCTTGTCTGGACGAGATCGGAGCACCTTGAAAGCTTTATTTCAAAGCATTTTTTCTAAATTTTATACTATTTAATCAACCAGTTGATGATAATATTGTAGATTTTAGAATAATTTGAACTTACCCTTTTTAATATGATTCACAATTTTACATAATAGAAAAGAAGTTGAGTCTTTTAAGGTAAATCCTATGGGATGCTCAAATTGAAAATTTTGTCAAGTCGAGCCCATTAGGAGATATGCAAATATAAAAATCGGATGGAAAAATTTGAGCAATTGTCTATCGTGAGGATGTTGTTATCGCGCACCAATACCTTTGCTACGCTGTAGAAGTTAAGTCGAGTGGCTAAAATATTGGACTAGGTCGACAATGCATTAACCTTGCGACAATGTTTTTCCTGCTCAACGACTATATCATTCATTGACTCTTATTCAATCAGTCATATATGCACATTTTTACTAACTATTCAACTCAAATATTTTCTACACCTTTATCTCAAAAAAATCTCTTTTGTTCTGAAAAAAACATATTCATCTATTTTAATAATTTGCTAAAATATGGATGGATCATCCTCCCAAGTGATCAATTCGTGTTCCAAACTTAATGGATGAAGGTGAAACAAATTGTAGGAATGATGTATTTTGTTCACTTGATGGTGCATAACAATAACCAATTTATTTCTGGACGAACATTTATTATATCTTCTGTGGGCAAACTAGGAACACCAAGAATCGTGATTCTAATGGGTTGTCCTTTCATTTCCAAGTAATCATCAAAGAAGTGACATCATATGGAGAAATGTTTGAGAATTTAATAAACCTAGAAGAATAGGTGAAACTAATGTTCAAGTGGTAAGAATAATTTACATGTTCTGAATTCAAAAAAATGAATATGTTTTATGCTTGTGATCTTTCGGTTATTTAATTAATTTTGAAAGTTGCAGGAACAAAGAGTTATGACAGTGTGGAAAACAAGCAATGCAGAATTTCGGTATATAGAGGTTGATTTCATATCTTTAGGGTGTTTGCCAGATTCAATCCTTATTAAAATTAGTTCAAATAGTTAAATGTAATAGTTATTTAAATTAGTTCTAGTTAATAGGGTGTTTGGACATCAGATGCACTACTTCTAGAAAATGGGAGGGTGTAATCTTGATTACCAACTTTTTCATTGCGAAACCTGTAGACAATTTCCTTGTATGAACTTCAATCCAAGCTTAAAGAATACAAAAAAAATATCCTTGGATAATCTATAACAGAGATTCTTGAATCGTAAGGATTGATTAACGTACAACTTACTTGTACTTTAAATTATAAAGATACAATCGATATAATGCAGAAGTGAAAAATAAAGCAAGACATAAGAAATTTTGTTAACGAGGAAAACTGCGAAGCTAAAAAACCTCGTGGCCTTATCATGTTTGAATAAACACTGTATTAAGCCGTTACAAACTCTAGTCTATTATAAGACTTCAGTCTAGAATGTAGTTGAGACATAACAAACCCTATAAGCTACTCTATTCCAGTTGCTCCCCTACGTCAATTGATTCTCGCAAGAACTTATGCACTTAACTCCCTTAGATGATGTCCTTTGCAGTCCTAGAAGTTTCTCTATAATTGTCGTTAGGCTTATAAACTCAAGATACACATGCGTGTAGGGATTGAGTTTTCAGAGTTGCTGATGTCTTCAATTTATAGTGATCAATGAAGGTCGAGTTGCTTAGGCTATAAGAAATGGATTTACTGCAACCAAGTTAATTCTCAGTTGCTAAATCAAAGTCGTTTCCTAAGATACATAATTTTTTTTTTTGAAAGAACTTGACTCGCAAAGAGGTCATTTTCCTAGTTTGAAGTTATAGACAATTGTTAGCTCAAATGAATTCTATGAAAATAATTACTACCAAAGATAACTTCAAATTTTCAAGAAAAGTAATAGACTTTCCAATCAAATGAATTAGCTAAGAAAAAAAAATTCATAAGAATGTGGAAATGTCGCTTTGAAATCCAAAGAAGAAGAATGAACGAGCCCAAATATATCGGAGTTTATGGACCGACCCACTAAGTTTTCTGATTCGTGACCAATAAGAATTAAGTTTGTTAACCAAAAGAGAGAAAATATAGAACTTTTCCTTCGTAGGTTCGCGAACTCTAACGTCAAAAGGCTATATTGATATCGTATTAGGTTCTCGATCTCACCCTTTTAGGTTCGTGAACTCAATCACTATACGATCTTCTTACTGGAAGTTGTGTCAATAAGAACATCCACCGGTACCATCTCTACATCACTTTTGTTTAAATTTTTGGCATCTAAAACTTCCTCGTAGAAAAGGTTAATCCGTCAATCTCAATCACCAAGAGGGTGTATTCCATATCTTGTATAAGCCATCATGATATTTCTATTAGTTTTGTTATTCATAGAAGGGCCTAATTAGAACCATATATTCATAAATTTCTCACAAGTGAAGACGTCAAACTTCCACAACTTTCTTGTGATGAAATACATACTGCCAGCATTAGAAGACAACTCATTAAATACCAATGGAGAACGAAGGATAACTATAATCTTAAAAAATTATGAGTGTAATTTTATCATTTCAGGTAGTTCTTCTCTTGTTATAATTTTCCGGACGTATTACGTTATACTCTTTTTTCTTTGTTAGGGTTTTAACACTATAGATTTTCCTTGTCAAGGTTAAGGATACAACATATGCGTGTCCAACACTTTTCCAAGTCTCTACATTTACCTCTTATGTTGTTGTTGTTTTTTTAAGGTTGGTGATTTGGATGTGCACAAGAGACACATCTATATCTAGGGAAACCTCTAATGAGTTAGTCCTAATCATCTAACCGGTTTTTAATATAAATAGATTAATTCACACATACAAAAAAAAAAAAAAAAAACTTTCTCGCAGAAATATGTCAATTGGGCTTTAGATGTCGAATTTCCCTTAAATTCATGAAGTGGGCTTAAGTTAGTGGGTACAAAAGCAACGCATCAGAAACCGGCAATACATGGCTGCTACAGTTCTAACCAAGGACTTCACAGCCTTCACATCCACCAAAAAAAGATCAAATGTGTGGTGGGTTCACAGCAGACTTCCTCACATCTCCAGAAGCAAAATGTGAATCACAAATGCACCGCGAAAGGCTTTCTTGCTGTAAAAATTGCTTTAGCACATGAACATTTCGCTCTAGAGCTAAAGCACGAAATTCGTTTCACGCTACAGTTTAATATTACTTGGGACACCACAGCTTTAAGGCTGGGCAAATAATGGTGCACAAGGTTTGCATTGTGCAGTAAAGTTTCAATTACTGAATAGTAGTATTAAAAACAAATGAGTACATGGCCAGATCATGGAAAGGCATAAGGGATCATTAATACGTAGGTAGAATATATGCGGCGCACACAGATTCAATTGAAATTTTATGACAAAACAGCAGCAGATTCCAGCATTCATCGAGTGGAATGGTTGTTTATGTTTCAAGCTTGATAATCTCAATTAATCACCTTTGTTAATTAGCGCTAGTACAGTACTTCATCATTCTCTAATTTAAATGTCTGCTCAATTACAACTAGTACTACTATACTCGTATTGTTAATTAGCAGCATTTCTTTAATTCTGTATTATTATTATTATTATTATTATTATTATTATTATTATTATTATTGACAATTTCGGCTGACGGTCATTACACATTATGGCCTACGGCATCAAAGAATTTTAATCTACCATCTGCCTATGTACTGCAGCTTTAAAATACAAATCTTTCCAGTTTACAATAACATTCTGATAACAAGTATCTGCTAAATCTTCGAAAGCCAACGGCCGAGATAAATGGTATACTTAACCATGTTGATGAGATAAGCCATTGAACTAATTTTCCCATTGAAAAATCGACCGTCCTTTCACACAGGTCACACATAAATAATGACAAGAGGAATAAGATTCCAAAGTTTAGTTTACACCATTCAATAAACGCTATCAGTAGTCAGAACTCTATTCTCTTCGAAACGATCATAAGCAGGTTTTGTGCGCACGAAAAGAATGCCACTAGATAATAAGCCAAACAAGGAGATAACACCCCACCACAAGAATGTCTGCAAGTAACATTGTCTTCCCATACAAATCGATACTCCGTCAACTATTTCCGTGTTAGTCAATCCCGATGATTTAGCATTACCATCATAAACCATTGCTGCAAGTAATCCATATGCAAGAGAACCTATAGGGATGTTGGTGATCAGTATATTATGGTTGACACCCATACTGTTGGATCCAAATAACTCCGAAGTAACCGATACAGCAGATGCAAAAATGAATCCAGAGCTCAACCCAATCAAGGCTGTTCCAGCTTCCAATGCCCTCTCACTACTGGATGCAGTGAGCAAAAAGAATGCAATTGGAGTTGGTAAGAGTGCAATTGCCAACCACCCTGTCCTTGCAAAATACAGCTTCGCACGCAAGAAGTCAGGGGCAGCAGAGAGCAACCGACCGAAGAAGGAGCACGATGAATAGAGCGTAAGGAGCTCAGTAGTTTCGGAAGCAAACCCAAGGGACTGTGAAATTTGGCCTAGATTATTACTGTATACTAACCCAATTGTACCTCCACAAAAGTAAGCAACGTAGTATAACCAAAAATCCAATCGGCTAACAAGAACTCTGGCAGGGTGTTCTTCTCCAAGAACCAACAACCGATTCTTCACAATCACCTTCTCATAGAACCCTTCTTTCTCTTCCTCACTTTTCAAAGTACCACTCATGATGTTCTTGTAGTACTCTTCTCGCCCGATAAGTAACTCTTTATGAAGCTCGAGATCGTCAACATCAACAAGGTTAAAACCAGAACCTTGCAAATGAAAACTAGCCTGAAAATTCTCTAGAGCCCAATTACGCATATATACAATTCCAGGGATGCACAGGGGAAGAACAAGGAAGAAAAGTGCACCACCAAAGATTATCCTCGCAGTTGAAGAAATTGCGGTAACTGAATTTAGTAACAGAAGGTACACACCAGTAAAAACAGCAATGATATTAAGAATAATAAATACGAATGAATCTCGACGAACAGCATCCTGGGGTAAGGTTTGCGGTGGAGGTTGACGAAGGATTGGAACTAGAGCAGATACGATGAGCGGAAAGAGAGCATTAAGAACTAGATAAACACTTGATTCTGGTGAGGAAATGGCTTTGGCAGCAAGATTGTAAATTGCTGGACTAAGTCCATTAAAACTAATGGACAGAGATAATGCCAAAGCTCTGTTTGTAGGGAAATTTTGATTGCATAATACAAAACATACTGTATTGAACCAACATATACTACATCCAGACAACAAGCATAGCAAAAATACAACGAAATAAGGGAGAGAGAGGAGATTCTGAAGAAGAAGCCATTGAAAACCATAACCAATGAAACCCATAAAAGCAGCCATGAAAAGAACAGACCAAATAGGTAGATACAAAAGAGCTAAACCAGAAGACCAACCAAAAAGTTTACCAAGATCTGAAGCTGTTGCTAAATAATTCAGTTGAACTTGTGAAATTCCTAAAACTGATTTCAAACTTGACGAATATGCTGAGAAATCAAAATTCGTACCTGTAAATGCTTGTATCCATATTGTTGCTACTAATATCATCCATTTTCTTGATTGTCCTCCCATACCTACTACTACCAAACCCCCTTAAGAATCTCTTCTCTTCTGCGATTACAATGAAATTGATTTCTGAAGAAATCAGAACTGTGTTTCCGTTGCAGATGAATTTGAGTTAGATGTAGCAAAATATGAAGTTCTTACGCCTCGTTTAACTAGAGGTGGTAGAATCGGTGGAGTCTACCACCGTGCCCTGAATCTTACTTTTGGGATCGTTGAAAGCTAAAACTTCACACCGATAAATACCATTTGGGAAACATGTACAGCGATTAATCCACCCAAACCTTTCTTGTTTGCCACCCACTCAAAATTTTTGAAGTAATTTTAATTTTATTATTTCCTATTTACCACCAATAAAAAAAAAAATAAATTTACTTATCAAAATTTCTATTTATTCTTTATTAATCTTTACTTTTTTTATAAAAAATATTCAAAATATCATGATTAGAATTTTGTTTAATAATACTACCTAAAAACTTGTTATTTATTTATCATTTAACACATTAAAAAATGATCGATCGAATAATCTGAAAACCATTATTACAAAATATTCCACTTTTAAAAATTTATATAAAATATTAATGTGTTAATGGATAATACTCAGGGTGTTAAAGAATTATGGAAGTATTAACGGTGGAATGAACTTCAGGTTAAGGATCATAGTTGTCCAAACTATGACTGCCTAAAACCATTGTAACCATTGTAACCATCATTACATGAACGATTAAGAAAATTTATAGTCGTTGTTTGTGCCAAAATTCTCATCAGCAAAAACAACTAATGATTTGTCAAAAGATCTGGACTAAAATCCTTATCTTATATTTTGTTACACTATATCACCTTAATATTCAAATCAAGACACACAAG
>JAJJMC010014390.1:1928615-1959357 GCA_023531435.1 Papaver californicum | reverse complement strand
CAGTCTTTTACATCTGTCATCCACTCGAACTTTTATAAGGCTTTGATCGTGTGTTTCTCGCTCTTCTATAAATATCTGCTTCTTTGGCTAGTCGTTTGACATGTGTCATCTTGACTTTTATTCCCTAACAGTCGTCAAGAATGAAACTATCCAGTACAGTCATAGTCGTCCAGATTTGACGACTACAGATTTCCAACTGGATAGTTGAATTTCAACAACAGACAGGAGTCGATGTTATATACAAGTTGCAATTCAACAAGCTCATGAAAACGAGACTGGTTTCTCTGAACCTATTTCTTAATTCCTTGGTGCAGCCAGACATTGAATTTTCTAATGACAACCTCTCCAACCCTTTTTTTAAAACTATGGCTTCTGAGGTAACTTTTTCAGATCTACAACTTCAAGTTGTTAATGATGGTGATAGTCATTCAGATATATCTGAGTCACAATACAATAATACAACGAGCACCCATAACTTTCATCTATTGTATTATTTATCACATCCTTTTTTACCTTCTTATATTTAACAGAACCATGTCTTAAATGTACATGATCTGCCTAAGAGCATCCATAGTGGGATGACCAAATCATGGATCAAACCCAAATTTGATTTTTGGTCCGTTCAAAATGGATCCCAGTGCTGCTATCAAATTTGGGTTTTGGTCCACTTTTGTTACTGTTTCTGATTATTTTTGATCCCAGAACTGGACCAAGCCATATTATGGTGGAGCGTGCAGCTAACCGTGCGTCTCGCGCCAGGCGTGACGCAGGCTCTTCGTCTCGTATAAGGTGTAATGCTAGACATCCATTTCATTGATCCAGGCGTGAACTAGAATGCCGCCTGATGAAGCCTTCACCGAAGAGCACATCCAGCAAGGGGGGTAAGACCAGAAGCACGCTTGGTATACAGGCGTTCGCTAAAAGTAACGCTCGTGTTGGGTGTCTGGTTAAGACAACGCTTGTGTGGGCATGATTCTAAGCGAGCGCCTGTGAGTGAGGCGTGATTCTAAGCGAGCGTCTGCGTGTGGGGCGTGATTCTAAGCGAGCGCCTCTTCTAGTAACCATTGAGATAGCCATTGAGATATGTCACCGTTGATTTCTTACCATTGTAACGAATATCTTTTGGTATACCCATATAAATGAATTGGTTGATTGAGTATTTCATATACTACTAACCCATTTCATTTGTATATGAATTTTTTTTTTCATTATTTTCATATATTTGTCTTTCAATTCTGTTATAATTACGGCATCAAAACCACGAGGTCCAAATTTTTCTACATTTGAAGATATAACGATATGTAGAATTCATTTATCAATATCTCAAGATTGTAGTGTTGGTTTCGATCAATCAGAAGAAATATTATGGTCTCGCATCTTAAGTGGGATGAAAGAAGCCATACCTACAATGCCAGGGCGCACTTGGACCACCATTCAGAAACGATTTCAGGGAATAAGTAAATATGTGGCCCTTTACTCTGCAAATTAGGCGGAAATGGAACGTGAACACCATACTGGATGGGGCCCCGAAACAAAGGTAAATACACATTTAATTTTTGTCACGTACATTATTGTTTTAAATTGTATATCGTCCACAAAACTTTTTAAAAAAATTAACAGATTGAAGAAGTAATAATAGTGGCAAAATATTTAAGCATGAAAAGTGCTACGCAATTCTGTTAGAAAATTTCAAATATTCACGATGATCGACAGTTTTTTTCGATTCATCACAAGCTGAAGAAGATTCTAAAAGTGACGAGGAAGACCGAGAAATACAGGAAACAAGCAAAGACCATTCCAGTGGCGATGAAGAAATATGAGATATACCTAACACATATAACCATCATATGGGAAAAAAAGAGGCGACACGACTGAAGAAAACATGGAGATCAAAATCCAGTGGCCAACATGAAATGATGGAAATAATTATTAAAGAGCAACAAAACTTCAAAACCAATTATAGAAAACAAACAAAAATGAAGATGACATAGAGAGAATCCGAGTTTGCAGCAAAACTAGCTGAGTCTTCGGCAAAGTTTGCAGCAAAACAAGCTAGGAAAGAAAAACTTGAAGCAAAGAAAGAAGCAGACGACGAGTTTCGTATAATGATGATGGATGTATCCGGGTTTGATGCCGTAACAAAATAGTACATCGAACTTAGGAAGGTAGACATTTTGCAGAGAAGGAAATGTCAAGATTAAAGTGTTCTCGGATTAGCTGAAACCTTAATTATTTTAATTATTAATGGATTGGCAGTTTCAGTTTCAATTTCTACTTTTATGATTTATATATTTATTTATCAGATAAGTATCAAGAGGTTAAAATTTCTAGTTTAGTTTTGAATTAATAATGTTATTTTAAATGTTAATGAACTTCCAATGTACATTTTCCTTGAATTAATGCAAACTTTAAATTTTGAGTAATTAAGTAATTCAGATGAAAAATAATTACCAACCACTCATTTTTTCGCATTAACATCAACACGATAAAAGACTACATACTCAAGATATTAGTCTATCTACTCTTCTCCTATATGAGTAGATAAGTGAGATTGTTTAAATTTTTCAGATTGGCAAAGTAAATAATTGAAACGTTGGATTTCACTAAATAGACTGTTATTATGGGCCCACCAGTCTCGAAAGAAAGAGACTCGTCACTTCTTTCTATATCATGCTTTAGTCGTTGCACGCTGAGCAAACACCTTTCATAATTAGGCGTCCACAGTCTTTCTAGTCTACCTTTGAATAGACTGTTATTAATTACCCACTAGGATGGAACAACACAAAGTTATCACTTTTTTAAATATCATGCTTTAATCTTTTATTGAATATTGAAAAATTATTTTCATTTACTTCTTTATATACCCTTTAGTTCCCATTTGGAAATCACACCTTCCACATTTCAAATAGCCTAATTCAAAGATTATTATCTCTCCGTTTTAGAATTATGGCTTACGAAAATTTTAGTATTAATGTTGAGAATTTTACCATAGAGGAAGATTTATCTCTTTGTCGAAATATGGTATTATATTATCCGGCAAGGGGTCATGAACGTCGGATGAATGGTTCAATGAGCATGGAATGGTTAGAACATATCCATGCTAACTTCTATAATGAAACGGTAACCCCAATAACCGGAACAAAGCAGGCCTTTTTTGTCGATTTTAGGAAATAGGTAGGGAAGTACTACAATTTTCAAATTTAACCGCTAAGGTGAATGAAAAAAGAATTAGGAATGAAACTGATGCCAGAGTTGTTGCCAGATCTATGGAGGAATGGAGAAGATGGAAAGGCTCATATTTCAGGTACCAATCTCATTTTGAGATGCTAAGGGTGATGGGAAAACACAACCCTTTTGTGTTGATTTTTCTTCGAAGATGTTTAGATCGTCATCCATGTCGTCATACCACTCGTTGACGGGTTGATTATAGGTTTTGTGGGTATATCTCTTTGTAAACCCTCACGAGATATAACTCGTTCATTGGGGCCATCTAATGGTTTAAAGGCTTGTTGCACGTGCTAAGTGAAACCGCGACTCCTGCGAAATGAGATATCTTAACATCTACTGACGTATTGTTGTTCTGAATAAGTGATATTGATTATTTATGATACTTCCATTAATTTATTCATTACAACGTAGTAAGCATATTGATAATATAAGAGCTAAAAAGTAAACCTAAACTCACTTTCGCAAGCATCTGATAGACACATTTTATGTCTAATTTGTCTCAATTCTAAATATTGTTAGTGCTCATTTTTGTACTAATTTTGGCATTTTATTATGTTTGTAGATAAATAATCGTAGAGAAATCGGCTAAAAAGTGCTAAAAATACCCCATCAAAAGTGTTAAAGGCACCCCCTTGGATTTGATAAAGGAACCCAGGTTTTACTAAAGGCACCCATCTCTTTTGAGTTTAAAACAAGAAATGGCGGAATTTAATCTTCTCAATATTTCGAATCTGTGAACAATATTTGGTGAGTATTCTGGAGATATCTGGAGATAACTATACTCTTACCCCATTAAGAGTATGAGTCATACAAGATCAAAACAATATAACCAAAAATATCTTGTTTCTTACCAAAATCAGATTACTCGGGTTCGATTGGAGAAAAAATATTTTCGACTGTGAATCATGTAAACATTTTATTCTTGAGCTCTTAAGAAAGGACAATATCAAGAGGCTATTACTCTCGAGTCTGGATATGGAAACATGATCAAATCACTTTTGATGTTCTATACTTTCGATTTACAATTGTTATTTTAAAAATCTACTTTTGCAACATATTATAATCACTTTAAATGTAAAGAATTGCATGAATATTGATTAGATTGAATCACTTTAATTGGTTAATGGTTAAATCCATAACCTCAGTATTTGTGAATATTATTTTCATATTTTGTGTATATTTTCTATTTTAAAATTAGTTTATTAAATCTAAAATCAGTCTTCACAAGTTCGAGAGTTTGAAACCCTTTTCTTACCACTATATTAAAACACATCAGCATCGCGGCTGCACTTAGCATGTGCATCAAGACTTTAAACCCCTAGGTGCCCCTAGCGGCCGAGTGGTGTCTCGGGCGGTTATACAAGAGATATATCCAAAAATACCTATCCACATGGTTTAGAAATTGTTATTTGTCACCAAAATCTTACCATAAGTGTTCTCTCAAGTCATTTCGCAAACGAATATGCGTATCTTTGTTGTGTACTGCACGTCGGCGTTGCTCAACTATCATTCTCGAAAGTTCAGCAGTATGTTGTCTCGAAATATTTATAGGTGCATGGTTGCGGCGTTGATCATATTCATGTGGCCAATCACCGGGTAGACGCTCCTCCTCCACTATCATATTATGTAAAAATGATCACAGTTTTCATGATATATGCAAGTACGTCTGGATTCCACATTCTTGTAGGTTGCTTGACGATGTCAAATTGAATTAGCAGTACAAATTCTCGCTCTACGTCTTTTCAGCAACCCTCTTGCATTACTGAAAATTTCTGTTTTTTCTGGGAATATGGATGTTTAATAGACATCACAATAGTAACAATCTCTGGGTATATTCCATCACCAAGATAATATCCCATATCATATTGATGTCCGTTTACAACAAAGTTCACTGGTGGTGCTTTCCTGGTTGATAAGGTTTTTAAAAATATAAGAACGGTTCATCACATTAGTATCATTTTTTGAACCGGGCATACCAAAAAATGCATGCCAAAACTAGAGATCATATGACACCACTGCCTTCAACACAATACTTTCACTCCCTTTGTACGCAGTGTAATCCCATGATTCCGTCGATGGGCATTTATCCCATTTCCAATACATACAATCTACACTACCCAGCATCCCTGGAAATCCCCTATCCTTGTTCTCCTTAAGCCATAATTCAACATCACGCTCAGTTGGTGTGCGCAAATATTCTTTCTCATACAAATGCACAATTGTCTTAAAAAACCTATGAGTTATTTCCTAGACAGTGGTTTCTCCAATGTGTAAGTACTCATCTATTGCATCGGTCGCATATCCATAAGCTAACATTCGTATTGTTGATGTAACTTTCTAATGAGGTTTTCATCCAGGAACGCCAACAACATTTTTTTTTTGAACAAAATAATTATTTAATGATACGACATCTCCCAAAATACGGTTGAACAATTCTCGCCACATTCTAAATCTTCTATGAAATACAATAGGTGGAAACGTAGTGTTTCTACAAATGTAATCTTTCCAGAGAAGTATTGCATCGACATCACGATCTCTTGGTATTTGGATACGAGTATGTGGCCAGTTCATACTTGAAACGATCAATCCCAAAGTGACTGCTTGGTTATTTTGGCTCAATACAACTAAATCTTCGTCTAATGAGTACAAACTATTATTATTATGAAGAAGAAAAAGAAGAAGAAGAAGAAGAAGAAGAAGAAGAAGAAGGAGGAAGAGGAGGATGAGGAGGAGGAATAGAAGAACAAGAAGCATAATAGTGATTTTTATTCTCATTGTATGCCATTGGTTGGTGATGTTTGCAGTTTTGGTTTGTATAATTGGAGAATCGAGTGTTCAATTTATAGGCATATTAAGATAAGTCTTTGAGTGTTGATATGACTACACACTCTTGGTATTTGAAAAATTAACTGAGTTGAGGCAAGTGGGGTGAATAGACGCATCAAACATAAGAAGTGTCGGTTGAGATGACAAGACCAAGCAGAAAAAAAGACAAAGGAAAATTAAATATCTTTTTGAAATGACAGTACAAAGCATATATAAAATACAAAGCAAAGATTAAAAATATCTTTTGAGATGACAACACAAAGCAGGTAAACGACAAAATAAAGATAAATTTTTTGAAATGACAATTCCAATCCGATAAAAGATAAATCAAGATAATAAATGTTTGTTCAAATGACAATACAATGCAAATGAAAGACCACCCATCCGTATCTTGATTCCCAGGCACCGAGCGCGGTGGCATAAAAGGAGGCAAAAATGATCTCGGTGTGTAATTAACTGATTGCATTGTTGATGATGATCACTGACCCATGGTATTCCACATTTGTGGTGGCATATTTTCAGAAAAAGTGCCAAACCCAAAGGGTGGTTGTTGCGTACAAAAATGGGTCAACTGTAACTCCAAATTGTTGTTGTGATTTTGTAGACACCGTATTTCTTCATCTTTTTCCATGATAAACTCCATCCTCTCCTTCGTTTCAATTAACATAAACTTACGAAACTCTTACGTAAAATCAACATATTTTTGAACCAGGCCATAAGCTTCGACCTGTTATGAAAAAAAAAATCACATTCTCACGTATTTTTATATACTAAAAAAATGATATTTGATGTATACTTACGTATGAAAATCAGTGTTGAGGCAGAATGGGTACATGATCATCAGGTTCTTGGATGTTGTGTTTAATACGGTCAACAACATACCCGTATGTTTCAAACTCCCAATCAACTTTGGTGGAATATTTCTACAAGTTAGTTACATGTCGCCAATATTCCATATACAAATCATACGTAACAACATGCACTAATTCAGTTGCATCGACCAAATCGCTTTTCCTCATCTCATTAGCTTCGTCATTGTTGAGGTTGGTAATACGAGTAGGTGGGTTCCTGGGAACGCCAAAATTATAATGGTTTTGCCTCCAACACCGTTCTCCGAGGTACATGTTATGCTTTGCAAAGAAAATAACTATAAAAAAAACAACCAATTAACTATCCAAAAATCCAAGAAAATAAAGAACAGTGCTATCAAAATAAATTATCAACTCATAGTGCCTAGACAAGAAAATATAACCCTTTAGTCTGAGAGCTCCGATGCTTTCCGTCCAACATCGGGTCAAGGACAAAGATGGCGGAATCCCACGGTCGCCAGGTCACATCGTCTACAGTCAACTGATTAAGACAATTCCTAGAGTGAAAAATGTCAATACTCTTCCTTCTTGTACCCTTCCACCGAGAACTTCTAGGCCACACTGCTTCACTCTCACTTGTTGGCTTCTTTGGTCGACATATGCCTAGATATTCGTACCCCCAAAACTAAAATGTCAAGACAACCAAACAAACAAATAAACATTTAAATAAAATATAAACTTTTGTCCCCTGCCAGACGCAGCGAGTCCGAAATACAATTTCGTAAAAACATCACTACCCCAGTCATAATTGTCAACTGCATTTAGATCCTCAAAAGCATCTAAACATCCATCATCAATATAGTTTTTAGCATTGAAAAAGGGAAATTGTCCCAAAACATACATACAAAAGGTTATGGCCACTCTCTCAGCAAGTATGCTATCATCGTTAGCCGCAACCAACGTTCTTGGTTCAAAATATGTGCTAAAAAATGCAACTGTAATTGCATCTAAAACCCACTGCGTGGGAATATGTTCTCTTTTACAAACTTCACTATCTTTAATTTCTGAAAAATATGCGCCCGGACATATTCAAATTGGTACTTCGCTGGATCATACGGAATATCACTACCAACACCAATACTTAATCCTGTCAACATGACCCAATCAAGCGGTGTGAACCCCATCTCACCAAAGGAGAAGTGAAAAGTGTTCGTAGTATCCCAAAAACGCTCAACAATATAGTCAATCAATGCATGTGACGAATCTACTACATCCATGGTCAGTAAACGATCCCATTCTGCCTTTTCAATAATCTATTTAACCCTAGGGATGTGTTTTATAATATTTTTATAGGTCTAAATGACCGATTTGAGGGAACCACGATGTAAATACTTGAATTTTGAATCGGTTGAATATGTAATATTTGTCGAAGCATGACGCTGAGCATCTTCCACGAATATTTAATTAAAAAAAATATTACAATAAATCATAATCTAAACCTATGAAATCCATTAAAATCCATATAAAAGTTTGAGTTTTATACCTTGCCTTGAGATAAACCTAACTTA
Source organism: Papaver californicum (assembly GCA_023531435.1). Taxonomy (NCBI): domain Eukaryota; kingdom Viridiplantae; phylum Streptophyta; class Magnoliopsida; order Ranunculales; family Papaveraceae; genus Papaver; species Papaver californicum. The sequence continues at coordinate 1,950,926 of JAJJMC010014390.1, read as the reverse complement.
GATAACTTTGTTTCAAATCTACCACGGTTTTGCTAGCTTTTTCAACTTTAAAAAGAGGTCAAGAAGAGGAGGGACAGTTCGGTAGAGGCTTGAAGTGGTAGGCGCTTGAGGGGGTATGCATCTGGTGGAAGTGTTCTTAAGATTCTGGAAAAGATGGAGAGGAGAACGAACATAAAAGGCTCCGCCCCATCAGGCGTTCACCCAGACAAACGCATGATGAGATGCGCGTAAAGCTAGAGAAGCGTCTGATGGGACAAGCGTAAGGCTAGAAGAGCGTCCGTCTTCATTATAACATGTACCAGCTGCACGAGTATATTGTGACCGGGCGGGAAAAAGTGTTAAAGGCACCCAGTAAATTTACTAAAGGCACCTATCAAATTGGATAAAAGCACCAAAACTTTGGATCGGGGCACCCACGTTCTTATACATTTCAAAAGATTTGTTTTGGCCGGAATTTCAAATGTTAGTAGCGTGAACCTGGAAGAAGATTTTAGTGGAGATATTCATGGATTTAAGACAGGATTATTCTCTGGGATGAATTTGTACGCAACATTAACACATAAAATCAAAGAAAATCGTGCAAATACTCGATTCTTTCCGAAAATAGGTTGAAGAGATAATCCCGTGAAATACTAAAGATTGGAAGAAACATATTTGCGGGATGGATTATAATCTGTGTAATAACAAATATCTTGATCGATCTGTTGAGAATATATTCTCGTATTTAGAAGATGAAACAGAATCACCAAGATTTAAACAGTCGAGAGAGAAAAAAAATATATCCAAGATTTTTCTTTTTCTGCCAAGAGATTCAGAGGAGTAATTGAAGATATTAGTCATTGTAGTATATACATAGGTGATGGGAGATAAAATCCAGGGGGGATAAAATCCAGGGGGGTTTGGAGAGACCAGAAGCTCATAATCAAGAATCCAGAAATTCTGCTCGTGAAGATCATGATGAAAAAGATGAAGAAAACGTTGCCAAAAAGTTTGAAGATTTTGTGGAAAAGAGTTTGAAGATGCCGTTGCTAAAGCTTTTAACTTTGCAACAGATATCTTTATTTGCAACCTTTGGCTTCAGGAAACAGTTAACTCTTAGTAACAGTGAGTCTGTAACGTTTATAAACGTTGCAAACTCACTGTTTTCACTATTTTCATTCTTTTTCATTGTTTCTAAGCACTTTGAGCCATGTACTTATCTTGTGAGAGTGTCTTGAGCATGAGGAGCTAACCCCACTTACCTAGGCGATGGAGGAAGCCATTTTTTCCATAATTAAATATATTTTTATAATTCTTTATTGACTTTTGCATAGATTTTAAATTGAAATTTATGATTTTTCTTTATTGGTTGTCATTTAATTTGATGGGTCATGCTTAGTTTAAGTGTTTTGATGATCCATGCTTAGGATTTACAATCAATGTTTTAAAAATCTATTATTTTGGCAAAACTAGAGTCACTTATGTAATTAGAATTTATAAGAATTAATAATTTTGATTCAATTAAAAATGGTGAATGGTGGAATTCATAGCTTAGGTATTTTATGAATATTTTCATTTAACTTTGTATTTATATTTTCTAGTTAAGACATAGAATTTAAATTTAAAAACAAATCTTCACAAGTTCGAGAAACAAACCCGTTCTTACCACTATCTAAAATCACATCAGTTGCTAGGTTAACTCCCCATCAGGTGTTCGTCTAAACACACGCATGCCACTAGGGCGTGCGTCTATCATCAGGTATTCTTCTGGGTTGTGTCTCCCATTGAGCGTTCATCTTGCGTCCACCCGAACTAAGCGTTTTCACAGGCGTACGCCCATAAAACAAAATTCCAACAGACGAATACTTGTATATACGCCCAACGCCAGGCGTTAGGTTATACTTACGCCTGATCAAAATTTACTCTCTACCCGTTGCGGTTCAGGCGGAGTAAACCCAAATATTTTCGCTCTTTAGTCTTTGGGTTTAGTCGTACCATTGTGGATGCTCTAAAAGAGATAGACCTCACATAGACTTTTTACTCCATCAATGTAAATAAAGCTTCCTCCTCTCATCAACCTGTCATTCCTACGTGGATACCTTACTTTAACAAATGGAACCTAATGGGAAATTATTTCCATTGGGATTACCCTCTGCCCATTCCTAAAAAACCAAGGATAAATGAACAGGTTGAAAACCCCATCGAACATCAACAAGTTTCAGTTTCTGATATTCGATAGGTTATAATAATTGAACCATTTGTGTCTCTTCGAGAACATCCGCATCATGGGTTCAAAGTCAATCCTTCAACATCTCTACCAGAAGACAAAGATATAGTAAATTAATCTACTGGAAACAATAACACCTCTGGGTAATTTATCGTATTCGTGAAGTATCAACATCTTTTTTTTCTATGTTGTAACTTGTGTTATAAGAGCTTGTGAGCTCTTCTTATTCTGTTTTTTTTTTGTATGTTTTTCTTTATTTGATCTTTGTTTTTAGTTCCCTTAGAGCTTCCACAGTCAAGAGTGGAGTAAAGAGTAAAACTAAATACTAAATACCAAAAAAATTTGGTTATACTCCGCCTGAAACGCAAAGATGGAAGAGTAAATTTTGATCAGGCGGAAGACTAAGTTAACGCTTGGCGTTGGATGCATATATAAGGATTTGTCTGTTGGAATGGTGATGTATGGGCGTATGCTAGTGAAAAATCTTGGGTGGGGCGGACACTGGATGAACGCTCGGTGGGAGACGCAACCTAGAACAACGTCTGATGGTAGACGCACACGTAACAACACGCCCAAGTGACAGGCATGGGTGTAGACGAACGCCTGATGGGGCGTTACCTCAGCCATACGCATGGTGAATCTTCAACCTCGTGCAGTTTTTTCGTGTGCATCATGAACATGGGTGTTACCTTAGCCATAAGCCCGTTTTATGAAACGGTTGGCTAGACTAACGCCTGGAGGATAGACGCGGTTGTCTAAGATTACGCTTCATCAGGCAGAGGCTTTTATGTTCTTCTCTTCTCCTCTCCTCTTCCAGACGCATACCACTTCAACGCCTACCACTTCAACCCTCCAACTGAACCCTCCTCTCCTCCTCTTTTCAACCTCTTTTCTGATTGAAAAACGCTAGCAAAACCCTAGCAGCAAAGAAACAAAGCTTATCACAGTTAGGTTTATCTCAAGACAATGTATGAAACTCAAACTTTTATATGAATTTTAACGAATTTCATAGGTTTAAATTATGATTTGTAGTAATGTTTTGTTAATTAAACTTGTGTATATATGTTTAAAGATTAAACATATAACTATGAAATAGACATATTAGGTTTTACAAATTTTAATTTTGAAATTGGGTATAATTCTAGGGTTTTGGAAGTTGTTAATTGGGTTTAAAAAATTGATGAGAATTAATTGATTTAAATTTAAAATTGATTAAGTTGTTGGTTAATTTGAGTTGGATTGTGGTTAATTTTAAGTTATTGATTAATTGATTTGATATGAATGTTTATGAAATTTTGGAATTATGAATGTTTATGTTCCTTTATAATGAATGTTTATGTTCCTTTATAATGAATGTTTATGGAATTATAAAATTAGGGAATTATAATGAATTTTTGTAGAGTTGATAATTTGATTAGTGGACTATTTTGTGAATCATGAATTTTGTATTTTGGATGATTTATGAATGTTTGTACATTTGATTATCTAATTAGAAGCTTACTTTCTTAATGATGAAATTTGTATTTTTATGAATTTATGGATTAATATAGAGTTTTATATTTGTGCATTGTGAAAATTACTCTTAATTTTGAAACTTATATGTACCGTTTGCACAAATGTTAAGCAATGTTAAAATATCCCCTTGATTTTTATGTGCGAGTACATGACCTTTCCCATTGGATTTGTGGTGGATTTTTCCTATCATCTCTTAAGCACAATTATTTTAGGGAAATAACAGTTTGGAAAGAGACTTTTGAAGAAGAACTAAAAAATAAAAAGCAAACCAACCGAGATATTTTTTGTTTGTATGGACATTAGATATCAACTCGTAAATATTCAATATGTGCAAAGAGATATTTTCAGTAGCTATAAGTTAAGAAAACAGGTGGAGGTATTAAAATAAATAAGTCGACATCAAATTTTAAAGAGCAATTTTTTTAGAAGGAAAATATCTAAATGTTGATAGAGCACCGGTGGAATGTCACCTTATTATAGCCGAATGATTCTATAGTTCTCCTACACGCTTACTTTGGATAAATTCCTTCTCCATTCCACAGCATGACTGCCACGTGAATATAACTAGACAAATATTCCCATCTTATGGCATTTAACTGAAGGAGTATGTTTACAACTAAACTACAAGTAGTATAGAATCCCAACACCTATAGTAATCTTATATTAAGAGTCACACTTTATTAAGAATCCTATATTTACTACGTTACCATCCGGATCCTTCCTTAGTCCACACAAATGCGTCATAACAAACTGAAACTCAACTAAATTAAGTGGAGTCATAATTCTCAAATCCCTCTATATAAATATCAGAAGAGAGGAGAAGAGAAGAGAAACAAGAAAAGTAGGAAGCAAAGAAAAAAAAGTAAAGTAAAACCACATCACTAAATAATCCCAACTATCCACAGTTTTCAATATCATCTTCAGGAGTGCAGACTTCAAAAGCAAATTAGATCATAATCATCCTACTGTTAGTTGGAGAAACAAGAACTCATCAGTCAGAAATTCAATGGCGTCAACTGTGATTTCTTCGAATAAACCTCGTCGAAGAATGTGTTCATGCTCACCATCAAATCATCCTACTGCTTTTCGGTGTAGTCATCATCATCATCAACAGAAGAGTGTGGTCGTCGTTTTGAGAAATACAAATAGTAGTGAGCAGCAGTCTAGAAATGGTAGAGTTCGTTCCGCTGATAGAGAGCTTTTGAAGAGGGCATTACTGCCACCAGTTCGTCGTTCTGCTAGACGGTGTTGGGATTTTAGGCCGACTCCAAGTCGTCTCTCTACTATGTCAATAGCTACCTAAGTACTCTTGATTTTGGACTGTACACAGAGTGTTAATTAGATCTACCAGGAGTACAATTAGAATGTTAATTTTTGGTTTTTGTTCTTGATTCAACACTCTGTATCAATTACTTTTTAAGTAATCGATCCTAGTTTAATTAGGTTTGAGTAATTACTCTCTTCCGTGTAATTAATTGTTTGTGTTCAAGCTACAACAATATATACATGACTCTTTTCCTTTTAATGATCTCGTTTATAATTTTTTTTTCTTGAATGATATTGGTCAGTGAAAACAAGACAGAAAAAAAAGAGGTTCACCATACGGTCTACGTGCTGGAAATTGTGTCCACCATCTCCACATCTCTTTTGCTCAAACTTCTGGCATCTAGAACCTCCTCGCAGAAATATGTGAGTTGGGCTTTAGATCTTAAATTTCCCTAAATGCATAATATTGGCTTAAGTTAGTGGGTACTTTCTCCGATATCCTAACTTGTTAATTAGTCGTTATAGACTCATGTTGTACCCCGTTCTGATTCTGTAAGTGTCTGATCGACGACGGCACAAGCAGGTAACATAACGACGAGTGAATAAACAAAATCAACATATCAAAAATCTGCCGCTGCTACGGTTCTAACCAAGGACTTCACAGCCATTGTTTGTGCCAATTTTTTTATTGAAATTAACAACCAATGATTTAAGAATAATATAATAAACATAAGATTTTAACCAATGAACAGATACGCAGAATCTTTTTTTAAGAATAATGATTTGATAAACATTTTAACAATCCAATGATCATAAATTTGATCAATACTACAGTTACAAATCCATCATCTTTTGAAAGCAAGAAAATGAATCATGAATGTCCTATCTTTTTGATCTAATCATCCACAGTACATACCTAATAACCTTTCTCCTTCTGCTTTTATAAATCTTCCTTAGCCTTTTTCCTCTTTGATTTTCCGACCACCTCCTCGTTGAATGCTCTCTTCTATTTATAGATTAGTGGGTCCCTCTTGTCCCGATACCCTCTATCGTTCTCCTTATTATATTAGGATCGGGATGTTTATAAGATGGACAGGTCATGCTTTCTTTTTGGTGCGCTACCTTGTATGGTTTACACGTGCTCTTCGTTCCTTGAGAATCAGCTTTGTCCCGATCATTCGTGTCATTCGTATGATAAAAGTAATTATTGCCTTACTTTCCCGCTCCATGTTCATCATTACTCCTACTTTCCCGCTCCATATGCATTTAATGCTATCTACTTCGATCAGTGTGATGTTACTTTCCCGATCCTAGGTGTCGATCATGCAGAGATTTGCTCAGTCTTTCACATCTGTCCCGTTTCGATCCTTCGATACGGCTTTGATTGTGTGCTTCTCATTCTTCTTAACTTCATTGTTTCTTTTTTAATCGTCTTACACGTGTCGCTCTTCTTTTATTTCCCAACATCTTGCCCCCTTCTTCTTTTTTTTTTCAAAAACTTTTAACGGTCGATCCAAGGCCTTGAAAAAAGTAAAAGAACAATTATTACTCTCTGCTTTTCCATTACTTCTTTTCACACGTTATGCGAACTTTTCGGAAGCAGTAACTTTTATTATCACGTTTGTGTCAGTTACTCCTTTTTTCGAGGAAATCAAATCTTTGCCTTAATTAATGCCTTTCCAAATTGTGACGGTTTCTATTCTTTGCTTTAAATATGATGCAGTCTTTTTCACTTCTGTTTTTACCTCTTAAAGTTGCTGTTCTTTGTTTTCCTTGAGTTTTTCAAGTACTTTCGTTCTCCCAACCGTTCAGGAACTTTTAGCATCAATCATATTTACTTTTCCTTTGATCAAGTAATTGTTTATCTCCTTTCTTCAGGTATGTTGAAAATTTTACTTTGAGTATCTTACTTTAACGTTTAATCATGACTAGCTTTTCACAGATATGATTGAATTGATTCCTTCGTATTTTGATTCTTTAAAACTTTTCTTTCCAAATAAAACATCATGTCGTCCAGGAATCCCAATGCTTCCAGTGATCATCAAGAATCTGGAAGACCTGTTAGAGTTTCTTCTTCTAGGTATGCCGTGCCTCGGCCTGTTCGTAACGCGGTTCCTGAGGCTTCTGCAACTGTCAACTCCACCTCTAGAAATAAGCGTTCTCAAGCATCTTATAGTTATCGAACAATGAACATTGAGAACTTTAAGAAAAGACATGATATTGAGGACTTTAAAGTCTCGTTTTTTGACCAGAATTCCGATGTGTTAACTTTAGGTGCGATGCAGAGGTTTAACTATTCTCCCAATCGTTTATTAATTTCTGCTGGTGCTTTAGAGGCCGGACTTCGCATTCCATTATACGAAGAAGAAAATCCTTTTCAATTTGAAGTCCTTGCAACTCGTGGTAATTCTCCTCACGGACTTGCTCGATCCATTACTCAGTATAATGGAAATTGGTGGCGTATTCTTGATGAATTTTATCTCCGGAGCGAAGGGCGGACTAATCTTTCTTGCTACATTCCAGATTTTACAGAACGCAGTAGTTATACTGTTGAAAATTTTCAGGCCACATATGGAGATTGCATCTCAAAGAAAAATTATGTGAAATGGAGTGTTAGTCCCGCTCGCAAAAGTCATTCGGGATTTCCCTTATTACATGAAATTGATGATCCCAAAATCAAATATATTCCCAAAACCAACCTTGATTTTCCCACAAAGGAAAGAATTCGTCAGGATCACGACTATAAATGGTATCGCACTCCGGTTGTAATTGAAGGTCCTTGGATTTATGGTAATATTTCCAACAATGAAATTCAAGTGCTCCGAAATCGATTCCCAGGCTATTGCCCTTGGCGGTTAAATTTCGAGGACTACAAGTTCGATTATAAGGTTTGTATTATTCTTTATTTCAATGTTGTTACGAACTACTGTTGAATTTTTCCTTACGGGACAAATGTTTGTATTTCAGATTGAACCCGATTCTGACCTTGTCAATGATGTCCCTCCTCCTCCTCCACGTCGAAGTCTTGGTATCAAATTGTTGAGGGAAGACAAAGAGTTGAAGAAGAAGTTATTGAAGGTAAAGGAAAACGAAAATTAGTTTTTCCTGAAGAAACACAGAAAAAGAGAAAATTGAGAAGACCAATGTACCCTTCCGAAGCAGAAGAAGGGGAATTAGAGATTGTTTAGGTGAGGGGAGCAGCAGTTCCGCTCTTATAACTGTTGTTGAAGGTTCGGCCCGTACAGAAGTGTCGGGACAACATGTTATCATCAACGCTATTCCTGTTAGCGTGGGGGAACCTATTCTTTCTTCAGATCAGCCTTCCATACCCCCATCCACTTCTGAAGCTGTTCCAAACGCCACTGCTCCCTCCAATATCTTCGATTATTTTTCTTCTCTTCCTTTTACCTTTGAGATAGAGCACGCTGCCCCGTGTAGCGGTACGATAACAGTTTTTACTGGATTACCTCAAGAAGAAGCAGACGATATTGCTATTGAGGAAGAAAATATAGAAGAATTGATCGAAGCTGTTGCTGTTGAAGAAAATGTTGAAAATGAAAATGTTGTTGTAGAAGAACAAAGAAATGAGATTTCTGAAGAAGTTAATGCTGAAAATTCAATTCCAAGCGTTCCAGCTTCAGTTGTTCCTGATGTTCCGCACCCTGTTGGGGATGAAAATGCTTCTGAAGTTATTCATACATCAAATGCCCCCATCGGGACATTAGCTCGATCTGCTGCTCCTGCTGATGATAGCGATGATGAAATGCCTGATGCTGAACCCACCATTCAATGGCCTTTTTCTGAAGAGGATGAGGGAATCACTCTTGCAGGTGAAGAAGATAAAGCCTTTCAATGGTTTGTTTCTAAAGGGTTTCTGAATACTTCGGCTCAGCATAATTCATGGAAATCCGATAGTGCTTCAATGGCTAGGCTGCGGACTTCATTTGGTGCTGCTTCATTGGATAGGACTCGGGATGCTTGGTTCGAAAGCGAGTGTTTCGATCAATCATACCCGCTCAATCTTCCTTCTTCTTTGAACGAGATTCCGACCATGGCAGAGGGTTCATCGTACTCTTTTCCACAGCAAGCTCTCGCTCAGCTCAAATACGGTACCGATTGTACATTTGCAGCGTACAAATTTTATAAGGCTCGGGCCGTAATGATGGAGCTGATGTTCAAGAATGAAGTAACAAAGGCGAAGAGTGGAAATGAAAAATTTGCAGCAAGAAATTGAAAATCTCAAGCAGCAAAACAACAATCTTCAACAACAACTTCAGCAACAACAAGAGCTACAACAACAGCAACAGCAACAGCTTCAAAATTTTGAGGATCAAAATCAAAAGCTTCAAGATCAGAACCAAGGTTCGTTCCTTACTTCTTAGTTCATATTTTATTTTGGGTTTTTGTACCTCTATAGGTTAGATCGTACCTATATTGGGTATGATCTACGGTTCGTTCCAGTATTAGGTGCGAACCTGAAGGGGGTACGATGCTTCGGTTCGTTCTTGTATTAGGTGCGACCCTGTAGGTCGTTCTCTTTTTTTTTCTTTTTTCTTTTTTTTTTTTTTTTTTTTTTGAAATTCTGTCCTTCATTTATGGGATCAGAGGGAGACTTGGAATCCCTGTTTAGGTTCCAGCGTAGGATGACTCAGTTGAACAATCATGTAAGAGAAGTAAATACAGGTATGGAACTGGTTAAGGGGAAATTAGCACAGTTATCCAATAGTATTGAGTTGAATACCTGGAGACGTAATAGAGCTGAATCCAAGCATCAGGAAGTTCTGAGAACTTTAACCCTTAAAGAAGCAGAATTTAAGTCTGTAGTTAGAGGTATATGTTTGAGTAATATGGTTGTTTTATTGAAGATGTTAAACGGTTTATCTAATCTTCATTCTGATTTCCAGTGCTAGAAAAGAAGATGAATGAAGCCAATGGCCGAGCAACAGTAGCAGGAGCTGAACTCAATATTGCAAACAACACGATAGCAAACATTACTGAAGAGCTGAAGACTTCAGAGAAAAATGTGGCCCTGAATACAATCAAGCTTCTGGATTTACAATCTCAGCTGAGTGCTCAGGAACAGGAAATTATAAAAGTACAATCAAGATCTGATGAACTATTAAAGGAATTAAATGCTGAAAAAGAGAAAGTAGAAAAGGATCAGCAAAAGATTAAAGATCTTCAATCAGAAGTTGATTACAGGCACGCTTATATCGTTTGGGTGAGGCAAGATGCCAAGGCAAAGATTGCAATGTCATTCAATTCTGCCTTGGATCGTGTTCAAGCCGATCCTTCTGTGTTGAATGGTCGTGCTGCTGTTCCAGTGGTTCCTCCTCAACCACCCCGACGGCCCAACCCTGAAGCGTAGTTGTACTTGCTTTTGGCTTTAATGTTCGTAGTTTCATCTTTTGATATTCTATTCTTGTGTCCCGTTCCTCTTTTATTTTGAAGCTTGACTTATTATTGTTGAAAATATCATTTTGCGATCTTTTACTTTTCACTGGATTGTGCTCTGAATATTGTTCCTGCATAAAATATGTTATTTATAAAATCTTTAGGTTAATCATATTGTTTCAGGAGTACAATGGATTGAAGTATATATACCTCAAAACATATAATTCGAGATCCCACACATACGAAACAAACCCGGGCCAGGGGTAAGATACAGGGTTGGTCCCGAACGTACTCTGAAAATGATAACCATAAGTAAGGCATTCCCTCTTTATTAGAATTTTTGAATTATTTAAATTCTAATATGACATTTACCTCTTTGGCATTAAGATTGAATTTCGATTATGTCGCCAATCGGAGCGTTTTCCAGAATAAGATGTTCCTGGATTTGAATTTTGATTATGTCGCCAATCGGAGCGTTTTCCAGAATAAGATGTTCCTGGATTTGAATTTTGATTATGTCACCAATCGGAGCGTTTTCCAGAATAAGATGTTCCTGGATTTGAATTTTATTGTAAGTATAAACTCACAAAGAATCTTATTGTGAAATAAAGGATCAAATAAAGACTTAAATACCTGTGTTGGCCTCCAAAATTGTGCTATTATTTAGGGATAATAAAGCTTTAGGTATTGTGCATTCCATGGATGTTGTAAGGTGTCTCCTTGCATATTTCGGAGATAGTACGATCCTTGTCCCGCTGATGCGTGTATTATATATGGACCGTCCCAGGTTGGTGTGAACTTTCCAGCATCTTTGTCCCGATGGTATTCTGGGATTTGCAGTAAAACATATTGTCCTTGGACAAAGTTTCGGGACTTGACCCTTTTGTGATAATCCCGTGCCAACAATCTTTGATAGTTCTCCATTTTCTGGAGTACCACTTTCCGCTTTTCCTCTAAATCATCCAATTTTTGTAACATTAGATCTGTATTTAAATTTTTCTCCCATGCTTCTGTTCTTGTCGTGGGTAGAATGATTTCAGTTGGTATGACTGCTTCTGCACCATATGCGAGAAGGAAAGGTGATTCTCCAGTGGATTCTTTTCTCGTAGTGTGATATGCCCATAATGTATTATACAATTGTTCACACCAACGTTTGTGATACCCATCCAATGTCTTCTTCAGATTCATAGCAATTGTTTTATTTGTAGATTCAGCTTGTCCATTACTTTGGGGATAGAATGGTGTGGATTTGTATTGTTGAATATTATATGCCTCAAACAACATATCGATGTTCTTTCCTTGAAATTGTTGTCCATTATCAGAAACTATGGCTGCTGGGATCCCAAATCTACATATGATGTTTTCAAATAAAAATGTAAATACATCGGAATCTCTGATCCGAGCTAATGCTTTAGCTTCTACCCACTTGGTGAAATAATCAGTAGCCACTATTAAATATCTTCTCTTATTGGTTCCTTCAACTAACGGACCAACAATATCTACTCCCCATTTTGCGAATGCCCACGGACTGAGTATAGAATTTAGCTCTGTGGCTGGTGCTTTGATCTTTTTTGCAAATCGTTGGCATTCTTTACATCTTCGTACCATGTTGTCTGAGTCCTTTTGCATGGATATCCAATAATAACCTTGGGTTTTGGCTTTTAATGCAAGTGATCGTCTTCCACTGTGGTTTCCTGCATCCCCATAATGTATTTCTTTGAGTATCCGAATTCCTTCCTGTTGTGATAGGCATCGGGATAATGGCCCGAGAAATGATTTTCGATACAAAATTCCATCCCGAAGTTGGTAGTTATCTGATTTGAGTTGAATTTTTCTTGCTTCCTGAGAATTGGTAGGTAATATGTTATCTTGTAAGTATTGATGAATCGGAATCCTCCAATCTGATTCACTTGATTGATCACGTATTTGTTGAGGCATAGATGGAAAATTTTGTATCGCGGGATCATTAATTTTTTCTGTTATATTTTCTTCTATATTATGAAGTACTCTTATCTGGATGGATGGTTCATATATTCTTCCGACTTTTATTGCTGTGATACTAGGGTCGTTTAACATGGAAGAAATGAATGCCAAAGCATCAGCATGTCGGTTTTTATCTCGGGATAGATGCCGGAAAGTAATGTTTGGGATTTGACTTGCTAGAATTTGTACAAAATCTTTATATTGTGCTAAATCTGCATCAAGTGTTTGATATTTTAATTCGACCTGTCGAATTACCAACTGTGAATCACTTGTAAGTCGAACATTGCTGATTCCCAATTCAATGATGAGTTTTAGAGCATGAACCACAGCCTCATATTCTACTATGTTATTTGTATGTTCTTCAAATTCAAGACAAAATGAATGAATCATTCGATCTCCCATTGGTGCAGTAATCACAATGCCAATTCCTGCTCCTTCTCTGTTTCGGGACCCATCAACAAAGACTTCCCACTTTTGAGAGTTTGCCGAGTTGATAATATCTTGTGGGTCTTCTTCCTCGCATCCTGGTAATCCTTTAATTATAAATAAAATAAATTGTTAATGTGATTGAAATTTTAATAATTTTTTTTTCTTTTTTTTTAAAAAAAAATGAGTAAAGTACTTTTTTCCAAGTTATCAGACCTTGAATTTCATATTCTTCTTCAATCGGGAATCAAGGAAGTCAGCTAAAACTTGAGATTTTTATGCGGTCTGCAACTCATAAATGATGTTGAATTGTCCTAGCTGTGCGTTCCATTTAGCGATTCTTCCCACTTTTCCTGTATTTTTCAATACTGATTGTAACGGTGCCTTGCTCGGGACACGAACATAATGTGTGAGAAAATACGTACGTAACTTTTGAGTGGCAAAGACTAATGATAAGATGAGTTGTTCGATCTTTGTATAATTTCTTTCTGCCGAATTAAGGGTTTTGCTGATATAATATAGCTCTTGCTTCACTTTAATCAGTCTATTGATCAAAGAAATTACGTAAAGATTCAATGGTCGATAAGGGGATAGCCGGGGGATTATCTCTTCTGGTTCCGGCTTATGTAATGCTGGCAATGTAGCTAGATGCTTCTTTATGCTTTGGAAAGCTTGTTCACATTGATCGTTCCATTCAAATTTATTTTTCTTCTTGAGTATTTCAAAGAATGGTTTGCACCGTTCTGATGACCTGGCAATAAATCTGCTTAAAGCAGCCAGGCATCTATTTAATTTCTGTACACTTTTAATACTGCTGGGTGATGGCATATCTGTTATTGCTTGGATCTTTGCTGGATCAACTTCAATTCCATTTTTTGTAACCAAATAACCCAAGAAACGCCCCGATGTAACACCAAAAGTGCACTTCTCCGGGTTAACTTTCATCTTGTACTTTCGTAACGCACCAAAGATTTCAGCGAGATCTTGTAGATGGTTAATTGATAATTTGCTTTTTACCAACATATCATCCACATAAACTTCTAATACTTGTCCGATCCATGGTTTGAAAATTGCATAAACCAAACGTTGATATGTTGCTCCCGCGTTTCTTAACCCAAACGGCATCCTGGTATAGCAATACAACCCCCAAGGAGTGAAGAACGATGTGTGCTCCTGATCTGCTTCAGCAAGTGCAATTTGGTTATATCCCGATTGACCATCCATAAAAGATAATGCTTCATGGCCTTCTACAGCATCCACCAATTCATCAATATTAGGAAGTGGATAACTATCTTTTAGGCAAGCTTTATTTAAGTTGGTGAAGTCTATGCAGATTCTTACTCCACCGTTCTTTTTCGGAACGATCAACATGTTAGAAATCCATGTTGGATATCGCACTTCTCGAATGAATCCTGCACTTAGAAGCTTTGCTAATTCCTTTTCAACTGGATCGTGATACTCCGGTGCAACCTTGCGTATCCGTTGACGAAATGGTGTAGCGTCGGGACGTATTTGTAATTCATGCTGTACAATGCTCGGATCTATCCCGGGCATATCCTCCATTTTCCATGCAAATATATCTACAAATCACAAAGTAACTTGATTAAACTTTGCTCCATATCTTCTTTCATCAATGTTCCAATCTGCAGTTGCTTGGGCCATTCTGAAGTTCCAATATTTACAATTTTAGTTTCTTCTATAGAAGTGAAAATTGGTTTTGGATTCCCGATTGAAGTTGGAGTTCCCTTTAATTTCTATGAGGGTCCTTCGAACTGTTGACTTGTTGAATTTTCTTGACTCTTGCTGCTTTCTCCTAACTCATTTGCTGACTTTTGTTCGATGTTTTTTTTCAAGTACTGATTGATTTCATCTTCCATTACTTCGGTCCTACGGTTTTTCTTCCTTTCACGCTGTTGTTGTTCCTGCTCTTCATGCATTCTTACCTCCTCCATTATACAAAACTTAGCATCATCTTGATCTCCCTTGATCTCCATTTCGCCTTGTGGTGTTGGAAATCGTAAATATTGATGATGAGTGGAAATTACACCCTTTAACTGGTGCACCCAATGTCTCCCAATTATTGCATTGTACGGAGATGGAGCATCTACTACTCTGAATCTTGTTAAAATGTTGATCGGTCCCACTGATACTTGCAAGTTTATATCTCCTTCTGGTCTTGAGGCCATTCCATTGAATCCATAAATTACATACCGGGATGGGAATAATTAATCTTTTGTGAACGTCATTTTGCAAAATGTGTCATGAAATAAAACGTTCAATGAGCTGCCCCCGTCCATAAGAATTTTTCTAACATTCCATCCTGACATTGGCAATGTGAGGACTAAAGGATCATTGTGCATCTCAATTTCTTGATTTACTTCCCGTGCTGAGAAAGTTAAAGGAAATGCCATCCAGTCTTCCCAGGTTTCCGTTATCCTTCCCGATACCTTAAAAATTTCATGATTTCGAATCCTTTTACACAACTTTTTATTGATTGCAGTATTCAAATCAATATCTCGTTTTTCTGAGAATGATATCATATTAATGGTGCGTTCATTATACGGAATATGCACTGCTTTGCCTTTGTCGGGTCTGGCTATTGGTTCGGTCCTTTGAATATATTCTTTTAAATCTCCTGCATCTATCATTTTTTGTACCAGCATAATAAAATTCCTGCAATTTTCTGTTGCATGACCTTTATAACAGTGGTACTCACAATAATCTTTTGATCGTTGCGTAAACTCAGGATGATTGCCTTTTGATGATGGCCATTGAAAATCTGGTTTAGCTTTTATAATGTCAAATAATTCGGTATATGAGATATTGAGCTTTGTAAACACTCTCTCTTGAAATCGTTGCACAAAAGTTTTATTATCCCCTTGCCGTGGGCGCTTTGATTCCTTTGATTCTGATTTATGAGGAAATTTCTTTTTCTGTTCTATTGATACCTCAACTGAATTTGTCCTTTTTATGCTTCCCTGATTTCGTGAACTGCTTCTTGGACCTTGTTCCTGGACATCTTGCAACCTTGCACATGTTTCTATTATCTCTCTGAGTTGTCCCTCGGTCTTGGGATTATTACGATGCATTTCAATGAAAAGCTGACATCTCCGGTCAGCGATGCCCCACTTGAATGATTTATTGCTGTACTTGAGTCAACATCTCCAATTGCTTGACACACCGTATGCCATCGGGTGGTATAAGATCGAATCGTTTCTTCTGGCCATGATGTGAGGGAATACAATCTATTTATTCCCGAATCAACGGGTTTGTTGTACATATAAGCTTCAAGAAATTTCCTCACTAATTGTGAATAGCATTCAATGGAACTCTCTGGCAATCTATCATACCATAGTAATGCTGAACCTGTTAAACTTGAAGGGAAACAACGGCACATAATTTCTTCATGTCCATCCCATCTTGACATAACTCGATTGTAATACTTTAAATGTGAGGTCGGGTCCTTTGTACCATCATAACATTCAAATACAGGGATACTGTACTCTCTTGGAAATGGAACATTTGTCAACCGTTGAGCTAGCGGTGTGCGCTTAGCCTCTTTTAACACTTCTTCTATTCTTCCCCCTTCTTTATTTTTTAGTCCTTTTATTTCTTCTTTCATTTGCTCCATTGCTTCCATACACTTTTGCCATTGTGTACGTTGAATTTCTTGATTTTCTCTCTGTCTCCTGGCTCGTGATGATGATCTTACTAACACCATCCTCTGATCCTGATTTTCTCTTTCATTTCTGGGTGCACGTCTTCCAGAAATTGTTTCTGGACTTCGTGATCCTGTTGCAGCCTGTCTCTGTTCACATCGAATTGCATTTTTTAAAACTTGATTTTCTCTGGTTAATAATTCAATTTTATCATGATTGACCCTCTGTTCTCTCCTTATTTCATTTATTTCTGTTATCAGATTTTGAAGATAATTGACATCATTTCCTGAGTTCTCATGATGTGGCAGCTGATTTTGTGATAAGGCATTTGGTGTTAGCTCTTGGATAGGTGAATGATTTCCCACATCACTCTGTTGTTGTTCTGGATCACTCTCAACTTCCCTTTGTCTGGAACTTTTCCTATCATTACTGTCTTGATTCGCAGAGCCTGCTTCTTGAGACATTTTTCTTCTAAATTTGCTGATAATTTGCCTTCTCCTCTTGATTTCTAATAACCTTTCAAAAGTTAGCCAAATAATCTTTCCATCAGATTATTAAAAAGGAAAGTGACAGAGACTAGTTTTATGATTTTTTATAAATATGTTTTATGATCAAATATTTAAACAATACCCATTTAAAGTTAAAAATATTTTCCTTTCCAATGAAATACCAGTTCCATTTTCTCAAATTAAATAAAGATAATTATGTGACAATTATAATAGAAAAATTCATTTTTCAAGAACAGGTAGGATAAATCCTTTAACCCAGTCCCTGTTTCTAGCGCCAAATTGTTTATGCCAATTTTCCCATTGACATTAACAACCAATGATTTAAGGATAATACAATAAACATAAGATTTTAACTAATGAATAGATACACAGAATCCTTTTTTAAGAATAATGATTTGGTAGACATTTTAACAATCCAATCATTTACAGATCATAAATTTGATCAATACTACAGTTACAAATCCATCATCTTTTGAAAGCAAGAAAATGAATCATGAATGTCCTATCTTTTTGATCTAATCATCCACAGTACATACCTAATAACCTTTCTCCTTCTGCTTTTATAAATCTTCCTTAGCCTTTTTCCTCTTCGATTTTCCGACCACCTCCTCGTTGAATGCTCTCTTCTATTTATAGATTTATTAGTGGGTCCCTCTTGTCCCGATACCCTCTATCGTTCTCCTTATAATATTAGGATCGGGATATTTATAAGATTGACAGGTCATGCTTTCTTTTTGGTGCGCTACCTTGTATGGTTTACACGTGCTCTTCGTTCCTTGAGAATCAGCTTTGTCCCGATCATTCGTGTCATTCGTATGATAAAAGTAATTATTGCCTTACTTTCCCGCTTCATGTTCATCACTACTCCTACTTTCCCGCTCCATATGCATTTAATGCTATCTACTTCGATCAGTGTGATGTTACTTTCCCGATCCTAGGTGTCGATCATGCAGAGATTTGCTCAGTCTTTCACATCTGTCCCGTTTTGATCCTTCGATACGGCTTTGATTGTGTGCTTCTCATTCTTCTTAACTTCATTGTTTCTTTTTTAATCGTCTTACACGTGTCGCTCTTCTTTTATTTCCCAACAGCCATCACGTCCATCAAAAACGTCAAATATGTGGTGGGTTCACAGCTGAGTTCCTCACATTTCTGGAAACAAAATGTGAATCACAGATGTACCATGAAATGGTTTCCTGCTGAAAAATTTGCTCCAGCATAAAAACATTTCATGCTAGAGCTAAAGCGCGTAATAATTTCACGTTACAGTTTAATATTTATTTGACATTTTTTTACATTTTTATTAACACTCCTATTACACCCCTACTATATATATGATTATTGTTCCTAACTTATTCCCGATTTATACAGTTGGGATAGGAGAAATACGATAAATGCAGGCGGCACAGCTTAATGCTGGGCAAATAGTTGTGCAGAAGGTTTACAATGGGTGTTAGGATCGATGCTATAAGAAAACAACACGAAAACGAAAAACAAGAACACAAGATTTACTTGGTTCACCCAAATTGAGTTACGTCCAAGGAGCGACTACGGTTTCATTATGATCTCAAAAAACGAGTTCCAGAGGAATACAACGATGAGAAAAATAAGATATAAACCCTAGATAGGGTATCTCTATATATATAGAGACTACTGAAACAAACCTCTCAAAAAGTTCAATCAAATTTCCCAATGGGCCGCCAGTCGGATCGGGTCAAATGCGAAACCGGGTCGTGCACTACCAGGCTCCATACAAACATAACAATCTCCCACTTGAAGACTGGTCACATCACAACGCGCCCTAACTCCACTACGAACAAACTTCAAAAACACACCGATTACTGCAACAACTATCTTAACCAATCATCAAGCTCGAAGACCCACTGAAGCTGCACACAGCTTCAGTTTCTCCAGGGTCACTGGTTTTTTCAACATGTCTGCTGGATTCTTTGCTCCGTCAATTTTTTCAAGTGTCAACTGACCATCTTCTATCAAAGATCGAATGAAATGATATTTAATATCTACGTGCTTGGTTCTGGAATGGTATGTTGGATTCTTCGCTAAGAAAAAAGCACGCGGACTACCACTGTGCAAAACTCCATTTCCTTTCTTCATACCCAATTCACCCAAGACTCGCTGTAACCATATCAGCTCCTTGCTCGCATCAGTAGCAGCAACATATTCTGACTCTGTAGTAGACAAGGCTACTATCTTCTGCAAATTAGAACCCCAACTCACAGCAGTGCCACCCAAAGTATACACATACCCAGTAGTACTCTTTCTATTATCAATATCTCCAGCCAAGTCAGCATCA
The DNA here is from genome assembly GCA_023531435.1 of Papaver californicum. Lineage (NCBI taxonomy): Eukaryota > Viridiplantae > Streptophyta > Magnoliopsida > Ranunculales > Papaveraceae > Papaver > Papaver californicum. Next base: position 1,931,654 of record JAJJMC010014390.1, on the reverse strand, counting down.
ACATAACCCTGCAACTTCATACTAGAACCTGTGAAGCAAAGTGATGTATCTACAGTACCTTTCAAATACCGAAGTAGCCACTTGACTGCCTCCCAATGTTGCTTTCCTGGATTACTCATGTACCTGCTCACAGCTCCCACTGCATGTGCAATATCTGGTCTGGTGCAAACCATGGCATACATAAGACTCTCAATCGCCGATGCATAAGGAATCTTCTTCATATAAGCCTCATCTTCTTCTGTCTTAGGTGACTGGTCTTTTGTTAGATTAAAATTGATATCCAAAGGCGTGCTCACTGGTTTGGCACTCTCCATGTTAAACCTCTTCAGAATCTTGTTCACATATTCTGACTGCGACAGCTTCAAGGTACCATGATTGCTATCCCTCGTGATCCTCGTACCAAGAATTTACTTTGCAACTCCCAAATCTTTCATTGCAAACCGCTTTGACATTTTCTTCTTTAGATCATTTATCTCGTCAATGCTAGGCCCTGCAATAAGCATATCATCCATATATAGCAACAAAATCATAAAAGTGTTTTCAAACCTCTTTATGTAGCAACAATGATCTGATTCGCACTTAGTGAAGCCGGTGGTACCCATAAAACTGTCAAACTTCATATACCACTACCTTTGAGCTTGTTTCAAACCATACAAGCTTTTATTCAATTTGCAAAACAAATTCTCCTTTCCCTTTGTTACGAAGCCCTGTGGTTGCACCATATAGATGTCTTCCTTCAAATCACCATGAAGGAATGATGTCTTCACATCTAACTGCTCGAGATATAAGTTCTGTGCAGCCACAATTCCCAAAACCAATCTGATTGTATTTAGCTTCACAACTAGAGAGAAAATATCAGTGTAATCTACACCTTCCTTTTGCTGAAAACCCTTCACAACAAGCCTGGCCTTGTAACGTGTACTCCCATCATGCTCTTCTTTTAATCTGTACACCCATTTGTTATGCAAAGCCTTCTTCCCTTCTGGTAGCTCGGTTAGCTTCCAAGTCCCATTTTCAAGCAAATAATCCATTTCATCTTCCATAGACAACTCCCACTTGCTTGAATTCTCAACTTGCAAAGCTTCAGAGTGGGTGAATAACGATCCACTATCTTGGGTACCCTACTGCTTCTCCTAAGAGTGGGAACCGGAGTACTGAGGTTTGGAGATGCTGGACTACCATGCTCTATCTCAGGCACTTCGTTTTCCTGGTTCTGGACAACCTTCTCCTGTACACAAAATTTAAAAATCTCACCCAAATCAACATAAGTAGAATCTTTTACCTCTGGTGTCTCTGGTTCTTCAACTGCATTTGATTTGTCCTTGTACATAACCTTCTCATTGAAGATGACATTCCTGCTTCTGATAATTTTCCGATTTTCTGCATCCCAAAAACTATAACAAAAAGCATCATCTCCATAGCCGATAAAGAAACATTTCTTGGACTTGGGATAAAGTTTGTTTCTAGCATTGGCATCAACATGTACATATGAATAACAATCAAATACTTTCAAAAAAGAAAGATTTACTTTACCACACCATACCTCCTCTGGCACTTTGAAATTCAATGGAACTGATGGTCCTCTATTGATCAGATAAGCTGCAGTGTTGGTTGCATCTGCCCAAAAAACTTTTGGCAACCCAGCATGCAACCTCATGCTTCTAGCACGTTCATTTAGGGTATGATAGAAATCAGACTCCTCTTTAACTGTGAAACATGTCTAACCTTGTTGATTCTCCAGACTGATCTATTTTCCTGCATAAGCTTGATTTCTCCAATGCCTACTATCTGAAGTGGTCTATTATCATCTAAATAGACAGTCCCGTAGTTACCTGCAGTATAGTTAACAAAGATTTCTCGGCTTGAAGTGGTATGCCAAGAGGCTCCTAAGTCGAGAACCCAAGAGTCCATGGGATTTTCAACAGAAAGCAGTAACGCATCTTCCACGGTACAACATTCGCACTTTCATTCACGTTCTTATTAGGTTCTTTGCACCACTTCTGTATGTGGCCCATCTGGCCACAGTTCCACCATCCAGCCGGACCCCGTGGACCTCTAGATTGGCCGCTGCTTCTCCCTCTTCTTGATTTAGATCTTCCACTGTAATGATATTTCTGAGATGGCCTGCCTCTTGACTCGACGTTATAGGCAGCATCATTATTCGAATACTCACCAGAATCCTTCCTTCGAACTTCTTCACCCAGAATCAGATCACGTATGTCATTATACTTTAGCTTCTCTTTACCGGCGGAATACTTACGGTAGTTCTCACAACTTCCCAACTGCCGGGTAGAGAAGCCAAAAGGATTAGGGCACGAATTTCATCATCAAAATCTATCTCGACATATGATAGAGCGTTCACGATTTCACTGAACTCATTCAAGTGCTTTGTAACTGAAGCGCCCTCTGGTATGTGCAACAGGAACAACTTCTTCATCAGATGCACCTTGTTGTTCGCCGATGGTTTTTCATACATGCTCGTCAAGGCCGCCATCAGACCAGCAGTGGTCTTTTCTTTCACAACATTATGTGCAACTGACTTGGCTAGGGTTACTCGAACAACCCCTAAAACCTGTTGATCCAGGAGTTTCCAATCTTCCTCAGACATCCCATCTGGCTTCTTTGAATCCAATAGAGGTTGCTGCAAATTTCTCCCATAGAGATAATCTTCAATCTGCATTCTCCAGTACGCGAAATCTGACCCATCAAATTTTTCAATTGCGTTTGGAGATGCAAACCCTATCTGATGTGATTTTAGATAGTGGTAAAAACGGGTTTGTTTTTCGAACTTGTGAAGAATGAATTTAGATTTTAATAAACTAATTTTTTAAACTACAAATATGCACAAAAGATGAAAATGATATTCACAACTTACTGAGGTTATGGATTTCACCATTAACCAATTAAGGTGATTCAATCTACTCAATATTCATGCAATTCTTTCGTTTAATTTGATTCTAAAATATTGCAATAAGTAGATTTCTAGAATAAAAATTGTATAACAAAAGAATGCAATATCTACACCCTAGGCAAAGCATA
>JAJJMC010014390.1:1846781-1928605 GCA_023531435.1 Papaver californicum | reverse complement strand
AGAATATCTCACGAGCACATCCTGTTGATTCTTAGTATCCCAAACTTTCAAAGCTCTTCCTCATTAAGACACGAAGATATATTGTCTTAAAAGCCTTAAAATCTCTTCTAAAATTCGAATCAAAATGCATGCAGATGAATAGATTTCTTTTCCCGCCAAAATTCAATTTTGAATTTCAAAAGGTGGGTGCCCTGAACATATTGCTGGGTGCCTTTATCAAATCCAAGGGGTGCCTTTAACAATTTCTTGGGTGTCTTTAACACTTTTGATGGGGTGTTTTTAGTACTTTTTATCCAACTTTTTCCACACTTATTAATTCTCCAAAAATACCTACAATTACAGAAAATGACACAATTAGTACACAATCGAGCTTTAACAATATACATATTGGGAACAAATTAGACACATAAATGCGTCTATCACTATCGCAGATGATGTCGACGCTCCTTTCTCTGTCGTTCTGTCGTCTTCTCCTCCTCCCATCGATTCTTTCCTTTCTCTGATACCAGTTGTTAGGATCGATGCTATAAGAAAACAACACGAAAATGAAAAACAAGAACACAAGATTTACTTGGTTCACCCAAATTGGGCTACGTCCAAGGAGCGGCTGCGGTTTCACTATGATCTCAAAAAACAAGTTCCAAAGGAATACAACGATGATAAAAATAAGATACAAATCCTAGATAGGGTATCTCTCTATATATAGAGACTACTGAAACAAACCTCTCAAAAAGTTTCATCAAATTTTCCAACGAGCCGCCAGTCGGATTGAGTTAAATACGAAACCTGGTCATGCAGTACCAGACTCCACACAAACATAACAATGTGTAGTAAAGATTCAATTACTGAATGGTACTAAAAACAAATGAGTACATGGCCAGATCATGGAAAGGAATAAGGGATCATTAATACGTAGCGTTAGACAGCACAAAGAAAATACATACAATATACTGCAAGTTGTGGGAACTCATCATTTTGCCACCCCTCTCTCTCTAGCTATACGACGCGCACACAGAAATTTTATGTTCGGTTGGAACTTGAAACCTTTCGAGACAAAACCGCCATTCATCGACCGGAATGGTAGTTCATGTTTCAAGTTTGAGATCCCAATTAATCACCGCTATTTATGGTTGATGGATGACCGTTTTTTATATTAGAACGAATGGAATGTATGCAAGTAACTTGGCATTTATGTTGTTTATCTTACATTTTGCATCGTATCACTCACGGAACGAGGATTAAGCAGACAATCAATAAAATGGTAAACTTTGGAAACCAGTTGACAAAGTGTAGACAATTATCCCGATCTACTTAATTACTATTAGTACTGTACTCGTATAGTTAGCAGCAGCATTTCTTTAATACTGCAATACCATTGCTGACAATTTCGGTTGACGGTCGTTATACATTATGGCCTACAGTATCAAAGAGTTTTAATCTACCATCTGCCTCTGCACTGCAGCTTTTTTCAAATTTATCTGTTACAGGGTATAGCAATATTAAAAAAAAATGAAAAAAAAAAAATGAAGATGAAAACTGTTACCAACAAGGGCCTACAGAAACCATCTTTACTTACTTCTTTTTACGTTTTTGGTGTCTGTAACTTGGGAATTTAAGAAATCTTGTTATGAGTTGTGACAAAAGTATAATTGTCAACCACCATTTTAACTACTCCTCCAAATGTATTGTAGTTTTTTTAGTTAATTTGAAGTTAATATATGACAGACCATATCGACCATACAAAAGTAGATCGATGCACTTATTGTTAGCTTGCCATATGGTTGAATGTTACAGGCTGATATGCAGATTTGAATTTTGATGAGAAGGAAAGCTAGGTGAAAAGAATTGCATGCGCACCAAAAAAGAGAGGTGGAAAATTTTTTGTGGTTTGCTTTTAAGTGACGTGAATTAAAAGAATCAGGTGAAAGCAGTGCTGCTGCTGGCTACTGCAACCCTATGGTCGACCCATGAACAGCTCAGGTAGAGTTAGCTGGGTAGGGTAAATTTCTACCGTGACAAATCTTAGCTGTTTTATTCTCAGAGAAAGGGAGAGAGTTGATGTTGAATCACAAATTGATCCCGTACGTTTTTGTCACGAATAGTTCTACGCCCACCAAGAGAAAAAAAAGATTGTTCTCCGTTGAACCCACTTAAATGCGTGGTTTGTTTGTCATGGATCACTTAGTCTCGCATTTTCAAACCAATAACTGAAATCTCTCTTGGAATTTCTCACAAAAAATTTCACAGTGGGCGAAAGAATTTTTGCTTTGTCGCGTCATTAACTCCCACATTTTCAATAACAAATATCAAAACCGGGAAGTTGGTGGTAAGAATTAGTGTTTTGTACTTCCTACCCTTTTTGTCATTGAGCCCACAGAAATAGCATTGATCATCCCCTGTGTTTCTGCTGTCTATATATTCCTTGCACATGCTGGTACTCGTGTTTCCTTACTTATCATTTCGATTTTGGACAGTGGGACAATTTTATCATCATTGGAATATTTCAAAGATTTGAATCATCGGCATATATGTATATTAATTAGAAGAAAAAACCAACATACATTACATAATACACACGATTTTTATGTACTAATCATCACTGTTTCATGTGTGGCAGTGGCACCATGGCTGCACATAAACACCGAGATGATGGCGAACATATTTGGGACCAAGATTTGAAGTTCCAGAAGATAAAAGATGCAGCAACTTTAAGAACAAATGTTAACCAACCATCCAGTACTGATTATACTCATAGCGCCATTGATTATGGCCTGGATCGACTTTGCATTAGAACCACCAGCCACTGCAGTAAAAGGACACCCTAATTCAGCATTTATGACCGCTCCAAAGGTGGCTCTACCTCCTTCGTGAGAGCCATTATTGTTGATAACAATGTAACCCCAAGGTCTTGACCCTAGCCACATATAGATATCTGGTTGGGAAAATTGTACGGTAACATATCTAGCCATCTAGCTCTAGTAAATAATCACACAAATTGGAATACTACTTTCTTTTGGTGTCTAAGTCTAATACTCCAATCTCAACCATATCTGTATTTTATTACCTACCAATGCCACGCCTGTCTATTCAAAACAATTTTTACAAGTATCACATAGTACAATGGTAAAAATTATTAAGTGATGATACCAGCAACAAGAATTCAAAACTCGCCAACATCGGAATTGGGGATTTGAAATAAAAAATTATGTAAAGCAATTTTTGCAAAATAATATACAATCAGTCTTCTTAATAAGGAAAACAAAACAGTTAACATTCATGGCCTACAATAAAAGCATCAAATAATTTTCCAAACGTAACATGTGAGATTTTGCAATGCAGTTTTGCTAAGAATCTCCAATAATGTGAAAAAGGAAGAAGAAGAAAGCATTTGCCAATTACAAACAACAAACATTTCTAACCACCCATCTTTATTTACTTGGTCTCTTTTTTGTAACATGGAATTTAATCAATCTTGTTATGAGTTGTAACAACAATTTAATTTAATGCTCTCAATTTAATACTAGGAAAATTCACATATTTGAATAATCGATCGATTAAAGTACTACTACTATTATATATGTGCAGGAGGATTTTTGTAGTTATATTTAAGTACCAACCTTTTGGCTACAGCGTAGTTGATGGTGAACCATTTCAATGCAACAACGAAGTATCAGTGAGTTAACGGCTCCACGTTATTAGCGAACCCTAGTACCTACTTTAGTTTAATGGCAATTGATTGATGATAAACCCAGAGTTGGTAATATGGTGTGGTTGATGGTGAACAATATCACTGGTCCATGCATCGCATTGTTGTAGAACTGGTTCGCCATCTTCGGCGCTATTACAACTCCGGGACCATGTAAAGTAGAGTAAGGTTATATAGTTAGTATGCACTGATAGTCGTAGTAGAAATATTTATAAAAGAAAATACTATCTCCGTTTAATAAAAGTGTTATTATTAGTATAAAGTAATAATAACCTATAAATATAAAATAACACTTTTGTTGAAACGGAGGAAGTAACACGTAAATATAAAGTACAAGTGGCGTCAAATATGATTATTAGAATTTCTGACTTTCTGCCCAAAGAGAACTAGAGAAGCAGTAAGTTAGAGATTAACATAAAATATTTGGAAACCTCTTTGTCTGGAACTGAAATAATGAAACCTAGCAAACTAATCTCAAATTCACAAAAGCAATTACACCTCCGTTTATGGCACGTCAAATTCTCACGCTTTACACTTTCCCAAAGAATCAAAACATCAATTTACTAGAGTGCTTAATTAAATGCTTAATCATAGATTTGTTTTGATTTTGTATAACCAACATAAACATCATTTTCATGAATTTTGTTTGTCCCCATGCTAGATTCGATTTGACATTTTGAGAAATTAACACAATATTGGTTTTGTTTGAAGTCATGATATGTGAAATTGTGTACTTTTTTCTTAATTTTGCAACAAAATAGTAGACACTACATATCTACTACATACATGTAGATGCAACTTGTGCTACTTTATGTAACAATTGTTGTTGTTTACAATTAGTGAACGATATAAGGCTCCATCACATCACATAGAATCATGTGGAATTAGGACATGACAAAGCCAACCGATTTATATGGTGGTGAACATTAAATTTCAAGGGCACACGCATATCAAAACCGGCCTTGTTTGTAATGTCTGATAGAGACATCCTAACTCCCATCAACATGCACTAAAACACCTAACGCCCAAGTGTGGCACCAACCCTTCGAAAACCTTAAACCCTAGAAATGACCCCTTAATATTATTGATTTCAGTATCCCTTAATGGCTAAATTACTATAAATGTTGCCAACATCTCTGCGTTGAAACCATTGGCCGAGCCAAGATTCGCGGAAGTCGATAGGAGGGGTGTGGTTTGACGTATTCATTCCGTATCTGTCGTTTCGTATCTGTGTCTGTACCTGTATTTGTTGACACTAATCCGATACCTTAGTTTATCTTTATTCCCGGGTATCAATTCTATATCGGCCGACACATACCGTATGAGTGTGGCGATTACCCATATCGCCCGATACGTATAGATATCGCATGATATTGACTTGTACGGGACAGAAAAGACATGTAATCTTAAAAGAATGATGCTAGACAAGATCCATATATTTCACAACGTAGCAGGTTCGCTTATTAGCTAATTTTGATAGTTAAGATTATACATATACTCAGTATCCAAGCGATGAATACAATTTATGATTTGATAGTGAAGTACTGATATTAGTCCCAGATTATATAGGTAATATACGATCATGCAGTTAATGAGTTTTGGGCAATCCTAATCTTGCAAATCGTGTTTTGAGGTAAATTAGGCTCATAGACTTCAATATGGTATCAAAGCAGGTAAATTTATGACGAGTTATTTGACCGCACCTTTAGTCTGTATCACTCGATTAAACGTCCACTTATTAGACCCAACGAGGTTACACGTGAGGGGGTGTTTGGAATAGAGAATTAATGGAATTTCTATCAACATTCTCAATATCTGATGCATGAGTTTCGTGATAGATGAAAATATTAGTTAGAAGGGTCATTGTAATTTATTTGAATTAAAATATTTTTCAGATTCAATGGTATAGTGTGTTATTTAAATTATTGTACCTGAAAATTTCTTTAAACATCCAATGTAAATATCTATAGGGTGGAGAAAGACAATACCTTAATTAGACAGGAATCCCTAATTTTGATAAGTACTGATCAGTATCAGTCAGTATCAATGATACTACTGTATCGTGTTTGTATCAGTGAGCACCGATACAATAAAGACACAAGGTGCGGCGAACCATAAAAAGGAGAAAAAAGAAAAAGAAATTAAGAGTGTGCAAGGGACAATCATATTATTTATTGAGAAAAAATTTAGAATCAATTCAGGACAGTTTTCTATGCACCTGGAAAATTAATAGATTTGTCAGTTATGGTGCTACTATGAGTATGCCTAAATGTCAAACTCATATGACAATGTGAGGCAGAGTCTCTACTAAACGGTAAAGTTTTGAACGCTCGGTAGAGACTCGATCTCTCGATCAAGTTAATGTCTCCAACGACATAGTCTTAACCGCTAGGTGAAATAAATGTCGCTTAGTGTTTTGTTATTAATGGTTGTAAATCAATTCTTTATAAATATTCAATCTCTCATACGATTCAACTTACACTTTTTTTACACTTTTCGTAATTTTATTTTGAATCTTGTATTTCATTCCGTAATATGAATTCTGGTTTTAATATGGCTGAGTTTATAGAGAACCAACATTTATTTGGAAAACAAAGATCAATGAACCAAGAGATAGTGAATAAGGAGCTTTAAAAAAGTTATATTTATGTGGAGAAATTTAGACTATGTTGTCTCAAGGTAATTTCTAATTAGAATTTAATGAAATGTAAAAACCGATTTGGATTTGAACACTAATTCTAAGATAATTTTCATTAATAAAAGAGAATGATTATATCAAACGCTTGAGATTAAATTACATATATAAAATACTGATTTATCTGACCATTACAGATCTATCTCGCCAGGTTTTTAAGATCAAGAGTAGTGTTCAACATAGCAGAGAACTCACCGTTTTAAGTCTCAGTTGGTGGTTGAGTGGAATCAAGAGAATCATCTCCATAACCTTGAAAAGTAACCTGGGGGGGCCATTCGTTCATAGGGGAACACGGTATCAATCTTGAAATGGGTGAAATGTTAATGCGGTTGAGGCAATTGGGTTATAAAAAGTATGTTTCCGAGTTGCTTTGATGTTCAAGCCACCAACAGGAGTTTGTAGCTGATCTGCTTCAATGCTCAAGCCACCATCATGATTTTATAGATGATATTTGTTTCCATGTTAAGTTGAGTCTCTTACACACAAATGGGGTAGAGCGATGCCTTCTTTGACTTCCACAACTTCTCAAACTTCTTTGACTTATAGAATTTGAAAATTCACCACCTAAATTTATACCTTCACCACCAAAAAGAGAACCTTCACCACCAAGAGTGAAACCTGCACCTCCAAGACTGTCGTTATAAGTGGAAGAAATCAGAGTAGATATGTCAATCATCATGTTATCCCTAAATTGGTCCATCTCTTGCAAGTGGAATGCATGTAATGTTTATAATAGATTGTCATACTCGTTCAACATGCCCTGTTATTTCTCTGGTGTAGCTTGTACCCTCAATATGGATTAGTCATATCAAGATATTCAGAAGTAATTGGAACCGATTGTTGTGGAGATATAGTCTGTACATCCTAAGAAAATAGTGGCATAGCTGATGATGAAGCTCTTGAATACTAGGATACGAAAAGGAGGTGAGCGTTAGTGGTGGAGATTGGGAAGGAAAATAATCATCATCAAATTGAATTCTAAATAAAGTTGGCATATCCATCCCACCAAAATTTTACGGTTTCATAGTAATATTAGGCTTCAAAAGCTTGTTAAAGTGATCAAGGTAATTAATTTCATAGCGAGGCATCTGATTTAACTGCTCAGCTTCTTCCCAAGGTTATTCATCATTCCTTAACAAATCTAACCAATCATCACGATAAATCTTTCCCTTTGGAAGGGCGTTGATGGATTTTCCTTTTTTGCCTTGTTGCCGAAGAATTATTCGCCGAAGTACCAAACACTCTTTCCAGAAATAGGATCGTATAAAACAATCCGCTTTAGGCTTAGTTGTATCATCTTTTGGGCTTCTACACTTAGGTACTCTTCAAATTTTTCATACCGCATGACAATTAATGTTACAACTTGTTCTACACAATTGTTGAATCCTCTGAACCAGGGCAATGGTTTAACAATCATCAGTATGATTAGGAAACTTATATCTGTTTAGTATCTGCATGATTGGAAAAAACATCGCTGGTATTACGAAGAAGAGGTTCGCTAACACGGAAGTAAGTGGACCACTGGTACCGAGAATAAGAATATTAGCGTTTTAGTACATTACTATTTCAAAAATTAAAATAAATATAAACAAAAGAATTGAAATGAATTATGCTTTTTACATCTGCTAACATTTCCCAAAAACCATTCAGGCTTGGTTTGGATCTCGAATTTACCGAGGCTTATGTACAGTTCGGCTAAAATTGCAGACCCCATGTCATATGTTGATGCTCGCTCTAAATCTTCTGACGGTTCGAGAAAACCAATTAATTTCACTTGTCTAGCATTCGAAAATAAACATTGGTCTAGTACGTACAACACAAACACTCTCTCAAGCTCATTAAAATGGCCGGAGAACAAATATTCTCTGCTCGCTATCCTATTATCTTCCATTTTCTCTGAATAAAATTTTAAAAAACCTTTCATTCGAAACACCTATTCCACTGGCTTTTATTCTTCTGTGTTCTGCATTTTTTTCTTCATCAACATAGTATAATTGAAGTCGTTCTTTCCATCCTCTTTGTAACTCCCACTTTAATTGGGAAAATGGAACCAAATCTCCCTCACCTAAAATTCCCAGCAACATGTATATTTTGACGGAATAATTCCTATAAACAACATATTCGTAATTAAAATTTTGCATAATCTAGAGTTTGCACATCTTAGATTTCACATATACCTAAATTGAATCTAAATAAAACTAAATCTAAAAATTGAATTAGAGAAGAAACATACTTACCACATTCAAAATCCTTGAAAATAAACGTATTTGTAGTCTTACGCCGACGTTCTAATATAAATCGAACAATTTAAGTCCTATGATTTTTAGGTTTCATAAAATAAATACCTCACTAAAGTATTTTTGGACTTTTTCTTTAACAGCGGGTAGAAAGAATTCGTACATATCTGCAAACTCAGATCACCCATCTTTTAGTTTGGTTGAATTAACTCGTTCTTGATGGCTAGATATAAATATAGAAATAATACTTGATGTTCGATAAAGACTATCTATGAATGCTTTTCCCATAGTGGCTCGACGAATTTACTAGGCCATGTGGCATAGCAAATCAAATTTTTTTACTAGGCTCCATAGAAACTGACCTCACTTTTTTTTTTACTTGGTTCTGCTACTAATTGAAACCGTTAAGACACAAAAGACTTCCATCACCAGTCATTCAGTCTCGAGGCAGTGACTTAAGAACAATTTCAAATTTACTACCAGTACATGTACTGCTAGCTAGGTTACATATCTTATCTTTTACTCTGGCTAGCTACTACATATGCTGTACCATAGATAATACGCATTTTTATTAAATGTAAACTGGTATGACAAGCTGGATATTGATAGATAGAGAGAAAAGTGTTGAAGGAAAATACACACTTACACTAGAAAAAAAAAAGAAGTGGTTTGTAGAATAGAGAGAGAGCTAGCACCGTTCCTAACTCCAACTGTCTGCATTCATTTCAGACATTAATGCATATTCAAGTTCTTACGTTTTTTAACTTTTTTTTGTTGCATAGTTGTATTTGTCCTTCCTTTGTAATGCCATTAATTATTAGTAAGAATTCAGCTCAGCAGTATTCACGTCCATGAAGTCCTCTGCTATATATTAATGTCCACACAACACACACTTTTACATAATTTCTTTCATCAACACCCAACCAGTGATAGACAGACACATCAATAACATAGCAGTAGTAGTAGTGGTAGTGAGAAAACTCTAGAGCGACAGAGAGATAGAGAGAGAGAGGAAGAAGATCAACCAAACTAACTCTCTCTTGGGAATTTCTTCTCTCTGACTGATCTTCTTTTTCTAATGGCTTTTGCTGTGAGGGTCATTGTAGTAAGGCTTTCCATCTTCTTTGCACTACTCTCTTTCAACTTTCTCTCTGGATCTCAAGGTCTCACTCTCCCTTCTCTCTCTCTCACTCTCTTGCTGGTTCTAGTTCTAGTACTACAGTACTTATACTAGTTCTTGTTCTTTTAATTCTCTTTTCTCACTGTGTTTAGTTAATTAATTACTGTCGTTTTTCTACAATACTATTTGGAAAATTGGAAGACAAAAAATGGGTGTTTTTTAGAGAAGATTTTCTATCAACCCAAGTCTTTAAATCCAAATTTCATTTCAATTTTCAGCTAAAAGAGACTAGAGAGTTGATTTAGATTCAATAAGAACTTTTGAAAAATTATTTTTTCTTGCAATTTAAAATTTTGAAATTTCATGAAAAAAATTGCCCCCCCACCCCAATAAAAGTAAATCTCTTACATTCAAATACAATGTCTTAATTTGTTGAATGTAGCTGCTAGTTTTACCTTATGGATTTCTGTAATTGTATGGATAATTGGTGCCCAACCATCCTTTTCTTTCTATTCACCATTTAGTCTCCGGTTTTTTTAGAAGTCCGATTGTTTTTTTTTATTAAAAAAAAAAAAGAAAAAAGAACAGCTCTACCAAAAATCAAGAATAGCTTTTCTATTAGTAGCTTTTAAGTAAAATCTGTATATTTTGTTTTTTTTTTAACTACATTCTGACTATAACTAGATTCTAGAATAATATCTACTGCCAAGACAGCAGTCGTAACAGTAACAATCTATTTATTATTTCCATAAAAAAAAATCTATTTATTATGAAGGAAATAAATGGTTGCAATAAAAAAAAATCTAATATTCTTCTACATGTACTGCAGGAATTGAAGAAGATATACACTCACCCTACAAATACCCATTCATCAAAAAAGCAAGTTCATTCTCAACCCCATCCCCGTCATCGTCGTCTTCGCAATCATCGTCATCGAACGGTATAGATAAAGCGTATGATTATATAATCATAGGAGGTGGAACAGCTGGTTGTCCCTTAGCAGCAACCTTGTCTCGGAATTTCAGTGTTCTTTTATTAGAAAGAGGAGGTGTGCCATTCAAAAATTACAATGTTTCATACATGCAAAACTTCCATCTAGCATTGGCAGACACTTCACCAACATCTGCATCTCAAGCTTTTATATCAACTGATGGGGTTTTTAATGCAAGAGCTAGGGTCTTGGGTGGAGGCACTTGCATCAATGCTGGCTTCTATACTAGAGCTAGTTCAAGGTACTAAATCATTACTTATCAATTTTGACACCTTCATTCGCTACACAAATACCATTCATATGATCCCATAAAAAAGTGATGGGAAGTACCAAATTTTGAGTTTTGTAGAGACACTTGAGTTGCTCAAAGTGTTTGGTGGATTCATTCATACTCACAAATTAGGTATGGCTGCCCTTAGCCTATAGACAACCATTCTCATCTCAATGAGTCCATGACAATAAATGCTCTCTCCATTTCTTTATCTGTGTCTCTTGTTGATTAGATAAGGAATAAGTGGTCCATTTTGGTTCTGGTTCTCTTGTTTTTGGTTCTTGATTTAACTATAAATGCTAGTATAAATTTTGTTATAAATGCGTGTCTTCATAACATGGCCCCCTTCCATCTTTGGTTCTGGTTCTCTCTCAAGTCATATCAATTCTATATACTGTTTGTAGAAATCCATCTAGTGTTAGACTAGTAATTACCAATTTGGATAGATTTTTTCCATTGTCTGATTTGATTAGTCGTTTCGGTGTTGATATTAATCGAGTCGAAATTCATCAACATCTTAATTGCAGATAAAAGAAATTATTAAGTGGTTAAAAATGTTTTTTTTTTCTTCGACTAAAAAATTCTACTATTTCCATCCTAAGAAGATAATACTTCCGTTTTATTTTTTTTTTTACCTAAAAATAGAATAAATTATTTTCGTATCCGTAATTGTGCGAAAAGATTAAAATAGAAAATGAATGAAGTATCATTTTTCTGGGACCGAGGGAGTAATATCAATGGGACCTAAATTAACCAAAAGGTGTATGTAGTGTCACAACGGAATTTATTGGTGTTGGATGATAATATTGGCATCTTAGAAGAGATAACGTGACACGCTGCTGAAAATTCTAGATTTAGGAGAACCTTTAGCCAGAGCAGAGAAAATATGAACTTTTATGGTTGGCTTTTTCTAGCCAAAGTAACTTTATGATCCAGTCCGTGCTGCTATTATCAACTCCATTTTAACCACCTAATGTTGCTCTGCACCACCTCTTTGGTAACAACATTCTGGCTGGCCTAGATAATGGTCCTACATCAACTTTGATTTTAATGGTGTTCTGATGAGAAGTCTTATCTTGCAATGAATGCCATTTCTTTATAGGACCAGCCATTGAAGTTCCATTTGTGAATGAACTTATCACACGTTTTCACTTTGTTGGCATGTCATGGGATGATGAGTTCAAATTCATTTTGTTTATATATTTTTTCAAAAATATTATTTGAAGTTTGATGATGAAGATGGTTGGATATGCAGTGAAGTAAAGCAAGCAGGATGGGATAGTGAATTGGTGAATGAATCATATCCATGGGTTGAGAAACAAATTGTTCGCTGGCCAAAACTGGCACCATGGCAACAGGCAGTAAGGGATGGTCTACTAGATATTGGAATGACCCCTTATAACGGATACTCGTACGACCATGTTCAAGGAACTAAAGTTGGAGGTACAATCTTCGACGACAAGGGTCGGCGTAGCACAGCTGCCGAATTACTTGCTTCTGGAAACCCACAAAATCTTCAGGTCTTGATATATGCAACTGTGCAAAAAATAATGTTCGACAAAACAGGTAAATTTTTGTGCTGCTCACTTGTTTTTCAATACGAATTTGCGACTAAAATGATTTATATGATGAATTCAGGAAAGCGACCGAAGGCCGTAGGAGTATTGTTCAAGGATGAGAAAGGAAAGGAGCATAAAGCATTTCTTAAGAAGAGGAAATCAAGTGAGGTTTTGTTGTCCTCAGGTGCAATGGGTAGCCCTCAAATGCTATTACTGAGTGGTATAGGATCCAAACGAGACCTACAAAAGTTGAATATACAACTAATACACCATAACGTTCATGTCGGTAAAGGTATGTCGGATAACCCCATGAACGGCATTTTTGTACCAACAAAGAAGCCAGTTGTGCAGTCTTTGATTCAAACTGTCGGTATCACAAAGAAGGGCTTCTATATTGAGGCGAGTAGCGGATACGGTGAGAAACCGGATAGCATCCATAGACGACACCATGGACTCATGTCAGCTGAGGTTAGTACGCTAGTTACCTACAGTTTACCCACATTTTATACTCCTGCGAGAACTTTCTGGTGCTATCGACGGCCTTGTCGTTGAGGTATGTGTATTATGCTGGTTCTTAATTAACATTTTCATTGCCATACTTTTCAAAAACAGATTGGGCAGTTATCCACCGTTCCTCCGAAGGAGAGGTCTTCAGAAGCAATTCAATCATTCATTTCGAAGAAGCGAGACCTGCCACATGAATATTTCCAAGGAGGATTTATGTTATCAAAACTATCAAGACCATTGTCTAAAGGACAACTGAGTTTGGTGAATACAAATGTTGATGACAACCCCAGTGTCACGTTCAATTACTTCTCTCATCCGCGCGATACAAAAGCTTGTGTTAATGCTGTGCGTACAATGCAAAAGATCGTAAAGTCGAAGAACTTCGTGAAGTTGACAAAGGATGATAAATTGACACTGGCGATGCTACGTAATATGACTGTGGATGCTAATATCAATCTTATACCTAAACACGGAAATTCATCAACTTCATTAGCACAGTTTTGCAAGGACACTCTTATAACAATATGGCATTATCATGGTGGATGTCAAGTAGGAAAAGTTGTGGATTCTGATTATAAGGTGATGGGTGTCGATGGCCTGCGTGTGATTGATGGTTCTACTTTCCTTGTCTCACCTGGTACAAATCCTCAAGCTACTGTTATGATGCTGGGCAGGTATGATCATTTCCTGGTGTCACTGTTATTTAAATTTTACCTTTGTTTTGCTCAAAGTTCAGACCATAATATGCCACTTAAGGCAAGACATGGCAATACCATCATGTCTACCTCTTCCCTGGCCAAACACAAACAGCACACGAACGGCCGTGCAGCTTACCGGCACTGGCGCACATTGCACCACTGCTCATTTATGTATACTCTTGACTAAACTGTTTTTTTTTCTTTTTTTTTTTTTGATGTGCAGATATATGGGAGTGAAAATATTAAGAGGAAGACTAGGAAGAGCAGGTGCTGGTGTATAAATAAATAGAACTCCAAATTGTATTGCTGAAAAAAAAATACGACCAATTAAATGTTGTGGAATTTGATTATTCTTCTAATTTTTCTATATCTATCTTAGATATAAATTAATTATTTTTATATATAATTAGCAAAGAAGAAGAAAGAAAAATGGAACAGGGATATATTCCATTAATATATTGATTGAGTTCCAACTTACTGGGTTCATTTCTCTTAGTGCTGTTCCTTCTTCTGATATAAATTTGTATGTCACACATTGGTATTGTTCCTGTGTTTGTTTGATTGAAAGGTCAGAACCCCGGCAAGATACTGCTTGGAGTTACCTCCGTTCTCTTCTAGTAGAATGAATTACAGTATTTGTTTGATTGAAAGGTTATTTCTCATATACTGTAATCTAATATAATTTTAAAATGAAGATTTTCTATTTATATTTCCAACCCTTTTGAAGAACGATATATAAAAAAATTGCTACAGTTTGATTTCTCAACTCAACCAGTAATGTCTGTACAAGTGAAGTTTTGTCTTAGAATATAACTTCATCACTTTATAATACTGAGTTCTGATATTAGATGGCTTTTCTACAAGAGAACTCACGAGATCTGCGCAAAACCCACCACCATAATTTCCTAAAAGGTAGTTTGGGAAACTGGAAGGTCACTCAAAATGATGCAAAAATCTAATTTGGAAGACGGAGGACATTAATAGTGAACATAAATTATACATTTATCATAGAAGTCTCACGATAAGGGTGTGCAAGAAAATGATTCAATTACATGTATTATGTTTACCGTCATTCCACATGATCGAAATCCACATCATCATCCTTCATGTATTTCTCCTGCACTGCAGCTGTTGTGAGATCCGCTTAGTTAAGAAAATGTTACCCAAGTTTTCACCTTAAATTCTCAATCAGATGGAGCACAAAAAAAGAGAAAAACAAAATGAAAATCCAAGAACTGCTCTGGTACTCATTTTCTACCTAGTGAACTAGGTTTTTCAATACAAGAAAATCAACTTGGTTACATATAATCTAGTCTCCGCGTCAACCCAAGTAATGTACTACACTGACTGTCCATGAGATAGAACATCAGTATAGGCATGGGGGTACACTAGCAAATGGTAGACTATGTGAATACAAATATAAGCATTGGTGTGAAATGTGAACAGACAATGCAGGCCCTAAAAATTGCCAACAAAATATTGCATACATCAAGATGCAAGTAATGTAAATTTTTATGATGCACCAAAGCAGAGCCTCCGAATTGAGTAGAATATCCTGGCATCCTTTCGGGAAAAGGAAAGATTAAGAAAGTATACACACAGGTGGAAGGATTTCCCTAAAAGATATTAGTAAGACTATCAAGAAAACCACCTCTGAGAATCTCTAATTAGCTGCATATTGACACCTAACCAGCAAAAGCAAAATAGAAGCAGCACTTTCTCTGTGAATATAAAGTAAGGGAAAGAGAAAAGGATATCTGTAGTAGTCCCAATCAACAGGACGAACTGCGATTTTGCTGAACTCAACTGCACTCGCATCTATACCAGCAAATATATATCCGTTGCTCTTGTCTATCAGCTTCACAAGATTTCCAACACTCTCTTTATCCTGAAGTGAGACAGAAGTTATTAGAGAAGGATGAGCCTTCAAAAAGATAACATGATTAACCAGGAGAAGATAGTCGTGCCTGGATATCTAAGGTTGAGAAATTGACAAGACAATGGTCTTCTACCACTTCACACAACTGCTTAGTAAGCTTCCTGCAATCAGAAATGGAGTGCTTCAAAAGACCAATGCTAAAATTACTAGGATTTCTCTTCCTTGTCTTTAACAAACTGGTTAGTTCGAGAAATTAAAATACTATGTTCTTTTACTGGTTGAGAGATTATGATATCATAATTTATCACAGTTAACAATGTAATCAAAAGATAGATTTTGCTATAACATTGGTCATGAAACATTCAGAACTTCACAAAAAGATTTGTAACCCGAAAATTGGGCGAGGTTTCATACCAGTAGTTATATGGTTCTTTGTTAACACAAGAACACTAAATGCTAATTAAAAAAAAAAGGAATGTAATGATTATGGAGATTCGGGTTAGATGATAGAAAAAAAGATCTAAGTAACATGAACTATATCTCTTAAGGAGATACAATGTGCAGACACATGTATCAATGAATTGTAACTAGTAGCATTTTTTTTTTTTGAAGCATAAACTAGTAGCATTTGAAGATGAGTCAACTATATTTTATCAGTAGATTAAAAGCTGGGAATTATTCATTGGTACCAGAAGTGTGGAATAGTAAGCTAGCACCTATCGTGTCATCTCCATCACCTTATCATTTTAGGAGAGAGAATTGCAAATGCTTTGCTACTTAATGTTAAATAAATTGGAACAAACATCACACCTGTACTTAGCAGATCGAGGGTCTTGATCAAGATGGTATTGTAAATAAGATAAATCTTCAACATCCGTATAAAAATCAAGGTTAAAGGCTGCAAATATATGATAGTAACTATTAGTGGATGTAATAGATCAAGATCTTGTACGAAATTCAAATTGTTGTTGGTCGCTTAATATTAGAAAAGGATGGTTAAGGCAAGACCTAGCTTCCCATAGCTCTCGATGAGATCAATCTTAGACAAAACATTGATGTGTGGAAGTGCTAGATGCAACATGGTCGACAGCGAGAGTAGCAACGCACTCACATATTTCCCAGGATCACTGCATAGATGGGCATCAACCAAGTGGATAGCAGTCAACTGCATAGAAATAGCATAAAAAAAATTTAAAAGAAATACAAAAATTGAGAAACAATAATAAACGTTCAGCTGAAAACTACTATATATACTCATTGACATTCACATATCCATACCCTCAGATCCAACTTCTTTATGAGTTTTTCAATAACGTTTTTGGCATTTGAATGAAGGAAAAAGAGCTCCACTTGGCCGGGGAAGTCAAACAGAAGATAATGATCTGCAAGATTTGACCATTTCTGTTAACCACAATAGTGAGATTGCTTACTGATAGAAATTCACAAGTGCTACTGTAATCCTAGGTTTTGTGTTACGGAAACGGAACAGCGCAAGTGCATAACATAATCACCTTTGATTAGAGGCACCAATTTAGACTCTAACCAGTCCACGTTCTTCTCCAAGAAATCCATACAGTATACAAGACCTGATAATAGCATAACAAATGGCATGTACTAATATTCACATATATGACATATATAGCTTAATTTTCATCATAGATTTGAAGTGCCCATCAAAAGTATGGACAGTCTACCAACACAACATCATAGCAAAACCGCTGATCAGGTGTTGATTGCTATGTTCTTGGCTTTTATCCTTTAGATTCAGCCTTGAAACTGACTCTAGTTTTTACTAAATCTTTAGTTATAACAGACTACCACATTTAAGAAATAACCAGCTCAGCATTAGAATTTACCTCCATTAGGACCAAGAGAATGCTCAGACATCACATCACTAAGCTTTATGAGATCTTCAATATTAACAGCACACTCATACCTGTATATCTTAATGTAAGGGAAACAAGAAACACTAAACAAGACTAATATATGTAATATATATATATATATGTGTAAAACCCTTCTTCCTAATAATCAAATTAACCTAAACTTTGCAAAAACACACAGAAGAAAAAAATAAAAATCAAATGTTTCTGCTGCTTTTGGATACGGTAATGCATCATTGGCAGGATCCAAATTGATAACAGCTACTTTCCTGCAATCCCAAGTTTACATCTTTCCCGTCAAATTTGAGAAAGATAACAAAACAAAATTTACTCACACATTTATACAATCAAACCCCATATTTTTCTTCCACCCACAACTTCAAGTAACTCAAATTATGCAATAAAAACTGTTATCTTTATTCCAGTTAACAGTTAATTTACCTCCCAATGAGTCTGAGGAACTGAGACATGCCATTGCAATAAGTGGTCTTGCCTGAACCTGGTGGACCGATAACTACTTGACCAAACACCATACTTTTCTATCAAAATTTCTTCTTCAGAAATCCTGCAAGAGCTTGCTTTTAAAACCTAGAAAACTGAAAGAAAAGCAGGGTTTTTGTTGATCAGTATCGAGAGAGAGAGAGAGAGTGTGAATAAACTAGGGTTTATTTTGGGATTTTTGAGGACATAGGAGAGCGATATGAGTTTATTACGGGTATAATTGTCAATGAACAACTTAAGTCATTCAAAGGGGCTAAAACTTTATTAGTGAGATGAGGACGACGGTATGACTGTTGATTCCAAATTAGAGAAACTGTCACATTACATGACTAAGTAAAACTCACACCCATTTTCTAAACAATTTCACCACCGTCATCTTCACCAGCACGATTAATTTTATGCTATGATATGCTCAGGCCACATACTTAGTACGTGGTCCCTCTTCGTCTAAATACATACAATAATATAAATTAGTTTTAAGTAAATAAATATATATTTTTTCATATAAAATATAAAATTTATATATATGTCATACTAAAAACACGAAGAAAAAAAAAGCTACAAAACATATCTCAGACTAAAAACACGAAGAAAAAAAAAAGTTATAACCATAATTGCTTAACTTCAACAAAAAAATTTAAATTCTCAACTGAGTTACTAAAGCTTGACATGGTTTTGTCAATAATATATATGCCTACCTATTAAAACTGCAAAACATA
Organism: Papaver californicum; assembly: GCA_023531435.1. Classification (NCBI taxonomy): domain Eukaryota; kingdom Viridiplantae; phylum Streptophyta; class Magnoliopsida; order Ranunculales; family Papaveraceae; genus Papaver; species Papaver californicum. The sequence continues at coordinate 1,909,839 of JAJJMC010014390.1, read as the reverse complement.
AATAACCTTTAAATAGTATATTAAGTGACTAAACATCATTTCAACATATTTAACACACAAACTGAAGGCTTTTTAAGGTACAGTGGTGTAATAACATTTGTAAGAAAATGATGTAAAAGTGTGAAACAATAAAACCTCATAAATCTAATAACTCCTTGAGGTACACAACAAAAGTAGAAGAACAGAACATATGCATATAGTCAGATAATGATAATGATGACATGCATCTAACAACAACGTCATGAATCAATTTAAGTACAATTTCATTTGTGACGATAAAACACATATACTATGGGGTCGAACAATTTTTTTTCCAACATTTATAAAGTTTTTGAACCCATTACTCATACAAATTTCATTTTACCATTATAATTTGCATCTATAAAACAACAAAATTACATAAAATCCAAATATTTTCTTATTCGAATTCTAAATTTAGTGGGTGCAAGTGACCCCACCTGCACCTCTTCTTCCCCGTCCCTTAAACACTAAACACAAATCAAATACCTAACTCCTTCTTGATAACTAGTCCTCTAGTTCTCTATTCTCTAACTATGTGTGACGTAACAAGAACATGGGTAAACCCTAAAATACATTTTTATTCAAATCAGATTACCCCCAAATCACTAAAATCAATTGCATAAAAAAAACCAAATCAATAAAATCAATTGCTTACAGAGAAAACCCCAAATCAGATAAATCATTAAATGATTACCTATTGTTGTTAGTAGTTAAACTTCAACTCCACAAAATCATTCTCATATTCCAAATAGATCTTAAAATAAAATCCTAAAAAAAATCGTTATAAACTTAATAGGAGGAAGAAAAAGAAGTATACAAATAAAAAAAGAAGTAGAAGAAGAAAGTGGTTCTGGACCTTCTGGTGATGGTGGCTGTGACGCTGTGGTGGTGGTGATGGAGTAGCTAATCCCATAAAAGTGCCAAATTTGATTTTTATAGAGCCATAAGAGTTGCTCAAATTGTTGCTAATTGGTGGGAAACACAACATTATTGGTTTTGTAAATATGTGCTCACAAATTAGGTATGGCTGCCCTTAGACAAATCCTTGTCAATGTTTTCATAGCTCATGAGTCCATGACTATAAATGCTCTCTTGCCTCTCCCATTTTCTTTATATGTCCCTCTTGTTTAAGAGATAAGAAACTGGTTCATTTTGGTTCTGGTTCTCTTGTTTGGGTTTCTCGACTATTTTTTTTTGAAGCATAAACGTACAAATTTATTAATCTGGCAGAGAGATTACACGAGGATAGGTAGTACCCATAGAGTTATTTACTACAATTTGGTTAGTAAAAAGTGGGATTGCCTGGTCCCATATTTTTGTTGACAAATTCCCCGTCTGACTTCCATCAGCAGCGTGGTTAGCGAGTCCATCGGCTACTTGGTTGACTTCTCTATAATTATGTTGTATAACACAATGAGGTATTTGGCGTATTCTAAGCTTTATTTTCGTGATCATGCCTGAGATATACCAAGGCGGCTCTGCGGGAGATGTAAGAAATCTCATGAGGTTTTCCGAATCCGATTTAAAAATGACTTTCGGTCACTTTCTCTCTGTTACAGCTCTGGAGGCCAGAAGCATGGCCCAGGTTTCGGATGATACGGCAGTTGTGATTCCGAGCGTTTGTGTTATCACTAAAACTGTTATTGTCTCTGAATTTCTGCAGGTGAACCATGCACCTGATAAACCTGGGTATCCTTTGGCAGCACCATCTGTATTCATTTTAATCCATTCCAATATAGGGATGGTCCATCCCACCAAGATTGTTGTTGTTCTTCTAATGGAGTTAGTCGAGTTCGTAGTCGAAGAGGCGCCAGGAATAACCTGCGGACGAGCCTTTATTGCCCAGGAAAACTCATGTTCCAAGTTGAAAGCTCTCACAATAATACCATCAGATGTTAATTGGGAATGGCGGAATATAGATTCATTTCTGGTCAACCAAAGAGACCAGAGGAGAAAACAGAAGGAGGTTATGGTTGAGCGGGGGCCTGGTTGTTTTAAGAGTTGGAAGATGGTTGTTTGGGGGGATACAGAAGTCGGAATGGTATTTTTATCAAGATGATTGTTTGAGAGGCAAACTAGGAGGATGTTCCAGGCTATACTTGTTATTAGGCATCGAAGGAGCAGGTGGTTAGCTGTCTCTAGTTCAATGTTGTACTGGTTACAAAGATTAGATTTGATGATTTGAATACGAGATAGGATGAAGAAGGTGGGTAATCCTTCATTGATTGTTTTCCACAAGAAAAGTTATATTTTAGGTGGACAAGGTACACTTCACAGGAATTTGAAGACTGGTAGGGGGTTCTGGTTGTGTTGTTGGTTTACCTCTTGGGTTAGACAATTGTATCCAGAAGCAATGGTGTATCTTCCGGTTTTTGAATGTGGCCATATGATCTTATCCCGAGGGATTTCTTGGGGCAGGTGGATTTTATAATTTTTTGTTTTGCGAGTGGGGAGAGGGTGTCGAGTTTGTCATGTATCCAGTTGTGTGTTAGAGGATCAATGATATCCACTACTGTTTGGATATGGTATCATTGTCTAGGGTCTAGGTTGGGTAAATGTGGAATCCAATTATCCTGGATAGGGGGTTGTTAATCCGTTTCCCACATGGTGGAAAATAATATTATGGAAGGTGAGTATAAGCGATGTTAATTGTCTTTATTGTGCACTGGAAGAAGATGGAATGATATGAGGGCCTTGGAAAATTGGTTGTTGTTTGAGATATTTGTCTTGATATATGCTAGCCCAGATGGAATCAGGATGGTCATGTAAATTCCAGACCTTCTTCATAAGTATTGTTTTATTATGTTCACTGCTCTTTCTAATACCAAGCCCACCTGCTGAAATAGATCGGGATAGTTTATCCCAACCTATATGATAAAGTTTTTTCACCGAAGAATCATGTCCCCAGAAGAAGTTCCTAGTGATACGGTTTATTTTTTTATGAACATGGGTGGAGAGAATTTGGGTTTGCATAAGGTGGTTAGAGGTGGGTGTTAGAGAAGTTTTGATGAGTATTAACCTTCCAGCAAGCGTGAGGCATTTTTTCATCCATCTTTTTGCTTTTCTTGCTAGACTTTGAAGCAGAGGTTCGAAAATATGTTGGGATGATCTTTCATGCTTAAATTAGACCCCTAGATAGATAGGGGGTTTGAATTGGTAGGCATTCCGAACAGTTGATGATGTTGATCCAGTCTTGGGTGATGTATAATTGTGGATTTGGAAGTATTAATTACCCGTCCCGCTGAAGTGTCGTAAGAATGGAGTAAATTCTTGAGGTGATTGTTGCTTTCCGTAGATGCTTTGAATGTTATTAGGAGATCATCCACATGCATTAGGTGAAAGACTGGTGGTGCTTTTTGAGATATACGGAGTCCTCCAATAAGGTTTTGGTTTTCCATGTTTCCCAAATTTGTTGATAATATCTCCGTACAGTAATAAAAATATAAGAAGATAGTGGATCTCCTTGTATTATGCCCCTTAATGGTGTGATATATCCATGCAGAATGCCGTTGATATTGACTGAATATGTGACTTTTGTGACACAAAACATAATATAGTCTACAAAAATTAGTGGAAAACCTAGTTTTGTGAAGGTGTTTTGATGAAGCCCCAATCCAAACTGTCATAAGTTTTTTGAATGTCTAATTTTAGAGCTATTTTCGGATCTTTGGTTAGGGATGAAGTTTTAATATAGTGGAAAAGTTCTCCCGCAATTGTTATGTTATCATGAATCGATCTTTGGGGAACAAAAGCACTCTGGTAAGGGCTTATTAGGAAAGGGAGAAGCGGTCTAATACGGTTGACTAAATTTTTTGCAATGATTTTATAAGTGACGTTGCAAAGACCTATAGGTCTGAATTTTGATGGTTTTGAAGGATGTGCTACTTTTGGAATGAGTGTGAGGTTTGTGCGATTCATGAGCGGGTGAATATTTAGGGAATTAAAAAACTGTGAACCATAGTTATTAACTGAGTGTGAGTGGTTTCCCAGAATATTTTGAAGAACTTACTTGTTTGTCCATATGGACCTGGAGCTCACTCAGAATCTATGGAAAAAGTAACATATTTGATTTATATTGGAGTTACTTCGGCAGTTAGGAGTGTGCATTGTCTATGAGTTAATCTCGGGGCGGTTGTTCTAAAAAATCATTATCAATCGTTGTGGGGGCTGTTGTATATTCTTCAGTATAATGATCTAGAATGAGGTGTGTAATCTTATCTTTATTGGTTACCCATTTGTTTAGATCGTCTTGTAGCTGTTGTATATTGTTGTTTCCCCGAAGAATGGCTCCTTGGTGTGGAAGAAAATTGTGTTTTTATCACCTGATTGCATCCATTGAATTCTTGATCTTTGTTTCCAGTAGGTTGCATGGCATTGCAGAAGGGTCAAATGATGAGTCTGAAGTTCTTTCTCGCGAAATAGCCAAAAATCTTGCTCATTTCCTTGTTGAATCGCACATTGGTGTTGCGATTCCTTTAGTTGTGCCATTGAGTTCTTGATCCTGGTATGGATATGGCCAAATGTTTCCTTATTCCATTCGGTTAGAGTTTGACTGGTTACAATGAGCTTTATCTGGGTTTCTTGACTATAAATACTAATATAAATTTTGTTATAAATGTGTGTCTTCATAACATGGCCCCTTTCCCCATCTTTGGTTCTAGTTCTCTCTAAGTCATGTCAAAAAAAATTTATGTTGAAAGTCATGTTAATTCTATCTACTGTTTGTAGAAATACAATCTAGAAGAGTTAATCACCAACTTGGATGGATTTTCCATGAGCTTATAAGTCGTTGGGTGTTGATATCTATCGAGTCGAAACTCATCAACATCTTAATTGCAGATAAAAAAAATTATTAAGTGGTTAGAAATGTTTTCTTTTTCTTCAACTAAAAAATACTACTATTTCCGTTCCAGAAAAAAATGATACTTTCACTTTTTTATTTTTGCCTAAAAATAGGCCAAATTGAAAAAGTGAAAGTATCACTTTTCTTGGGACGGATGGAGTATTTGGTGTTTGATGTTCAATGAAAAATGTAGTTATATCAATGGGACCTAAAAGTGAAAGGATCACTTTTTTTAGAACGAAAGGAGTATTTGGTGTTCAAAGAGAAAATGTAGTAATATCAGTGGGACCTAAATTAACCAAAGGTGTATGTTATGTCACATGGAATTTATTAGTGTTGGATGATAATATTGGCATCTTGGAAGACTTAATGACTTGTTGCTGAAAATTCTAGATTTAGGAGAACCTTTAGCCTGAGCAGATAAATATGAAGTTTTATGGTTGGCTTTTTTCTAGCCAAATTAACTTTATGATCCAGACGGTGTTATTTTCAACTCCATTTTCACCTAATGTTGCACTGCACCATCTCTTTGGTAACAACATTCTGGCTGGTCTAATGGTCCTACATCAATAAAATGATTATCCTAAGCTAATATCTATATCCTCAGTCAAGGTTTGAGGTTCAAGTTCAAACCACAATTAATAAGATGAAGAACACAAAGGGTTACGTGGTTCGGTGTGAAAACCTACGTCCACGGGAGGAATTTCACTATGATATGATGAAGATTACAAGCTCTCAGACTCAATACATGTATGCTCTCAACTATTCTCGTTCTCAACGCCTTACACAAAAGGTTGAACCCCTATTACATTGTTTGCAAGCGTATTTATAGACAAATAAGGAAAGTGGATGAAACTCCTTTTGCTTCGTCAGGTTCCTCGCAGGAGGTCTCTTCGCCATAATTTATTGGAGAAGAATCTATCTTTATTGGTACTCACCTTCGCTGACCTGCTCGTTAATCTTCCTTTGCAACTGTAATCTTCGTTGCTGTGTTCTCCGTCGAATTATAGCTCGATGCATGTCCCGACAAACTCAGATTGTTGATCGGGCCGTTTTGTTCGCACATTAAATGCCCAATTACCCAATTCAAACTCGGTCGTTGATCCTTGGTTAGTGTTTTCCACGTATTTGAATCTCATGGAGTATACGGAAATCCCTATGTTGACTGAGTATAACTTCAAAACTCGCTTGGAATACATCTCTCTCGTGTTTACATTTTGCGATGCGAATAATCACCAAGTTTGCAATCCAGTTTGGGTACCTCGTTAATCTGATAGCTCCTGCTTCGCTCATTCTTCTGAGTTCTGCCTCTATTGCTTCGTGATAAGCTGTCGCGACTTTCTCGATTCTCTGTTTGAAAGGCTTCACCTTTGGGTCAATATTTAACTGATGACAAGCCACCGAAGGATTTGTGCCTAACATATCTTCCATCTTCCATGCGAATACATCCATATATTCTCGTAACAAATCCTCCAACCTCTTCCCCTGGTTTTCGCTCAGCTTCGTACCTATATTGACTATCTTCGTCTCATCCTCATATCCCAAATTTAATATCCCTGGTAGGCTCTGCTGTTTTGAAATTCATCGTTGTCTCTCAGAGGGGGTTGGACTCTTTAATTGTTATGCTGACAAACATGCCTTTCCTAAGTCCTTCCTTGGAAGTTCATTTACCTTCGCTGCATTCACCTCATACACCTGTATTTCATGTTCCTTCTTACTTTCTTTGGACTGCTTCTTTTTCTCTTTTCTGTCTTCCTTGATCTTTTCAGCATGCCCCTCACTGGCAAACATCCACTTCATTGCAATACTTTGCTTCGACGGGATCTCCCTTTACTTCGGCTACTCCATCCGATGTTGGGAAACACAAACATTAATGATAAGTTGATGTTATTTTTTTAATTTCATGTACCCAAGGTCATCCGACGATGGCGCTGTAAGAGGACTCCACTTCAACTACAAAAAATATAGTGATTGTTTCCATATTTCCGAGATATATTACCACGGAGAATTCACTTTTTTGTTTCGGGGGTGCCCCATTGAACCCGTATATGTTATAGGTTTATGGAATGAGCATGGAATCTGGAAAATCCATTCGCGTGAAAGTGTTATAGAATAAGATGTCCATCGAGCTTCCTGTGTCAACCAAAAATTTGTCCACCGCCCACTTGCTCATCTTTAAATTAACCATGAGGGGATCAGTGTGTGACTTTGTATTCTCCGGCGCCTCTGATGCTGAAAATACAATTGGTTGTGCCATCCATTTATCCAGATGTGGGGCTTTTTCTACGCTGAAATTCTCCTTCCCGCTATGGTCTCGCTTGTGCACCCTGCGATGTTGTTATAAAAATTTGCCTCGGTTCTCGTTAAGTGAATGATGGAATTGCATCGCAGGTAGCTGGCTCCTCGCTCAATTTTGATCATATGCACTCGTGGAGCTTCTAGTTTTTCTCGCGAAAGTGGTGGCGGTGGTAGATCTTCAAAGAAATCCTAAAGCTTTCCCTGGTCTATCAGGTGTAGTGCTATTCTTTGTACGTTCTTGCAATTGTCAGAAGTATGACCATGAAATTGATGATATTCGCAAAATTGATTATTAAACCTAGAGAGGGGTGGCTCCACCCCTCTGTTGTGCGGATACTGGATACTTTCAGACTCTTTCCCCTCGATATGTCGCATGCTAAATGCCAATGGTACCCTCAATTTTTGTAGCTTTAAGTCCTCGAACCTGAGAGCATTTGTCCTCCGTGCACTAAATCTTTGGTCATTGAATCTACCTCGACGAGAAGGATGCTCCCGTTGTCTCTGGAATCTACTGGCCTTATTGCTCCCAATTCCTACCTTACTGCATGCCATGCTGAGGTGCTCGCTGCTGATCTTCCCAATAGATGCCTCTGTAATATATCTGTGGTACATCGCCGATTCCATTTGTAGTTCGTTGAGTACTCGCAGGATTTCGGGAAATGACTTCCTTCGTCATTGCAGGACGCGAAGCTGCCTCTCTCTATATTTCTTCTAAAGCAATGTACTTTTCTTGAAATTCCCGAAGCTCTTGCATAGTCAATATGTTATTGTGCTTGAATATGGACATGTATAGCAGGTCAGATGGACACAATATATTGATAAAGCTCCGAACGAGATTCGTTTTTGTTTCATGACCCATTACCTTGCTGCATAGGGCCCTCCATCTTTTTACGAGGCTTCGCAAGCTTTCTTCAACTCTCTTCTTTAAACTGAACAGTTTTTCCACTCTGGGTATCGGTGGTTATTGTGCATATATGCTGCGAGGAACACCTTTTGAAGCTCGTGGAAAGATGTGATAGAATATTCTGGGAGCCGACGAACTAAGCCGGGGCTTCTCCTTTCAAGCTAGATGGAAAATACTTGGACATGACCTTGTCACCATGCTCCCATTATAACAACAATCGCTGATAAGCTTTTTGACATATTGTATCGCGCTCCCCGTCCCATAAAAGATACTTCCGAAGGTTGGGATCGGGGCAAAGCAGTGTATAATATGTCAACACTGAAGGGAGACCGCTTCACTTCTGTTATGGCATCTGTTAACTGCTGGCCCTTCCTGTTGTTCTGGTAGATTTGGATCATGACTCGCATGTTCTTTAATTCCTTCAAGACTTCTTGGTTTGCGTCCCTCTTTCTGGCCTTTTTTAATTGTCTCTTCATCCCCTCCTGAATTTTCTTGGTATCACGCTCTTTGGGACTTTCTTTGTGGTTCCCTCGTCGCTTTTTGGTTTGTCCTTTTTTACGGTTCTTATGTGATACCGACGAACCTGATTTTCTAGAGGTTCTTCCTATAGCTTATGATTTTCCTCAACAAGTTCTAAATTTTGTTGCTTAAGAAACTCTCGCTCCTGGGCCAATTTCTTCTTCGCTTATCTTATTTAAGCGAGCTTTGTTTTAATTTTTCTATTGTCATCTTTCTTTCATCATCAGATTTGTCACTTTCATTGGATACGTGTGCTTCTAATCTTGCCTCTTTTTCATGATGAGTGTTTCTAGCTGGACTTCTCCCTTCTTCATCTGTACGATGCACTCCGTCTCCAACTGTTTCGCCAGTATGATATCTCGAGTTCATTATACGATTGCCTCCTCCGATCCTGGAACTTTTCCTTGGGATTACTTTATCCACTTTTGACGCCATCTTTTTTCTTCCGTAGTTTGCACAGTAAGAAATTAAAATGGTTTTGTTGTACTCTTTCAGCGAGTTTTCACCAGTGGACCCTATGTAGATCCAATGATTATGATTAGGAAAACCATATTTATATACCCTAGATCTGATAGCCGACTCAAAATGTTAAATGTTTATTCTAAACCAATGATTACTGCAACATATCCCGAGTAATTCTCAAAGAAGAGACTTAACTACCTATGATTTAACCGTTAAAAGCACTATTTTTATGAGAATAAAAATCTTTTGATGTAGATTTATCAAGAAATGAAATCATGTTTTAAAATGCTTTCCCAAGTACTCCTAATTGTAAAAAGTCTTAAGATTTGGAAGACTTGCAATTTTTTGCACATAAAAATGTAAAAGTAACTCTATATTCTTATGAAATTCTAAGTTTTAAAACTTTTAGAGAATGATAAACTAGATCTATGATTTTTACATCAAAAACCACGAGTTTTATAAGTCCCTTCCCCTTAGATTACTGCTTTTCTAGAGACTTGTTATTAGAAACCGTTGACGTAGCCTCTGTTCTTCGTGTTCTTCAGCAACAACATAAAAAATTCTCTAAAGTGATTTCTCTTACTTTAATTCGTCCCCTGAGCTCTCCCCAAACTCCCCTATTTATAGTGCAACATCTTCATCTTGTAATAACTCCTCCAAATCTTTAAAATCAATCCCATTGATCTTCTCTCAGCCAAAGAAAATATTTTCTCTACCCTCAGAGATTATTTGTTTCTCTTTTAAACCAATCTTGGTGATGTTGTTGCCGTGAATAAAATCGAATAATATCTTCAATAAAACCTAACCTTATCAAAATCAAATCTTCTTTATTACACATACCCAAGAAAATATTCTCCTCCCTGTTTTAGTTGTGCACGATTCTTTTGATTTATTTTATTGTCTCCAAAATAAAGTAAAATCCCGACTTATATGGTAAGAGTTTATACGTGCTTTAACTCCTCCATAAAACTTTCCAAATCTTGTAATGATTCACGCAGAAGGGAGGAAATAATTTTCCCGCCAAAGAGACTATTTTGAATTTGAAATGGGTGCCTTTAGTAAAAGTCTTGGGGGTGCCCTTATCCAAAATAAGGTACTTTTAACACTTTTCATGGGTAGTTTAACACTTTTCGAGCCGATTTTTCCACAAATGTTTATTCTTTAAAAATACCTATAAACACAATAAAAACATAATATAAGTACACAATTGAGTTCTAACAATAGATAAATTAGGAACAAATCAAACACATAAATATGTCTATCAGTGGCTCTACCCCCTCTGTTGTGCGGATACCGGATGCTTTCATATTTTGTCTCCTCGATATGTCGCATGATAGATGCCAACGGTACACTCAATTTTGGTAGATTTAAGTCCTCGAACCTGGGAGCATTTGGTCTCCGTGCACCAAATCTTTTGTCATTGAATCTGCCTCAGCGAGAAGGATGCTCCCACTGTCTCTGGAATCTACCGGCCTCATTGCTCTCCCAATTTCTACCTTGCTGCATGCCATGCTGAGGTGCTTGCTGCAGCTCTTCCCGATAGATGTCTCTGTAATATACCTGTGGTACATCGCCGATTGCATTTGTAGTTCACTAAGTACTCGCAGGATTTCAGAAAATGACTTTCTTCGTCACTGCAGGATGAGAAGCTGCCTCTCTATGTATTTCTTCTAGAGAAATGTACTCTTCTTGAAATTCCCGAAGCTCTTGCATAGTCAATATGTTATTGTGCTTGAATATGGACATGTATAGCAAGTCAGCTGGAAACAATGTATTGATAAAGCTCCAAACTAGGTTCGTTTCCGTTTCATAACCCATTACCTTGCTGCATAGGTCCCTCTATATATTTACGAGGCTTTGCAGGCATTCTCCAACTCTCCTCTTTAAAATGAACTATTTTTCCACTCCAGGTCTCAGCAGGTTGTTATGCATATATGCTGCGAGGAACACCTTTTCAAGCTCGTGAAAGGATGTGATAGAACATTCTGGGAGGGCATCGAACCAAGACATTGCTTTTCCTTTCAAGCTAGATGGAAAATACTTGCACATGACCTCGTCATTATGCTCCCATTGTAACAACGATCGATAATAAGCTTTGACATATTGTATGACGCTTCCCGTCCCATCAAAGATACTTCCAAAGGTTGGCATCGTGCATTTGGGGGGCAAAGCCATGTATAAGATACCAACACTAAAGAGAGACAGATTCACTTCTGTTATGGCATCTGTATTGCTGGCCTTTCCCATTTTTCTGGTAGCTTTGTATCATGAATCGCATGTTCTTTAATTCCTTCAAGACTTCTTGGTTTGCATCCCTTTCTCTGGACTTTTTTAACCATCTCTTCATCCCTTCCTGAAATTTCCTGGCATCACGCTCTTTGGGACTCTCTTCGTGGTTCCCTCGCTGCTTTTTGGTTTGTTTTTTATATCGTTTCGTACTTGATATCGACGAACCTAATTTTTATGGAGGTTCTTCCTGTAGCTTATGATTTTCCTCAACAAGTTATAAATTTTGTTGCTTAAGAAACTCTCGCTCTTAGGACAATTTCTTCTTCGTTTATCTTATTTTAGCAAACTTTGTTTTCAATTTTTTTACTGTCATATCTCTTTCATCATCATATTTGTCACTTTCATTGGATGGGTGTGCTTATAATCCTTCCTCTTTTTCATGATGAGTGCTTCTAGCTGGACTTCTCCCTTTTTTATCGGTACGGTGCACTCCGTCTCCTACTGTTTCGTCAGTATGATATCTCGAGTTCACTATACGATTGCCTCCTCCGATCCTGGAACTTTTCCTTGGGATTACTTTATCCACTTTTGATGCCATCTTTTTTCTTCTGAAGTCTTCACAATAAGAAATTAAAATGGTTTTGTTGTACTCTTTCAGCGAGTTTTCACCAGTAGACCCTATGATTCATGACATTGAATGTAGATCCAATGATTATGATTAGGAAAACCATATTTATAAACCCTGGATCTTATAGCCGACTTAAAATGATAAATGTTTATTCTAAACCAATGATTACTGCAACATATCCCGAGTAACTCTCAAAGAAGAGACTTAACTACCTACGATTTAACCGTTAAAAGTACTATTCTTATGAGAATAAAATCTTTTGATGTAGATTTATCAAGAAATGAAAAATCATGTTTTAAAATCCTTTCCCAAGTACTCCTGATTGTAAAAATTCTTAAGATTTTGAAGACTTGCAATTTTTTGCAGATAAAAATGTAAAAGTAACTCTATATTCTTATGAATTTATAAGTTTTAAAACTTTTATAGAATGATAAACCAGATCTATGATTTTTACATCGAAAACCCAAAGTTTTATGAGTCCTTTCCCCTTAGATTACTGTTTTTCTAAAGACTTGTTACTAGAAACTCAGATCTAAAATCACTCTTTCAAAAAAACTAAGATCTAACTCTCTTTCTTTTAAATTAAGCTACAAATACTCTAGATTTATAATTTTTCTTTAGAACCGAGTGTTAGAGCAAGTCAAATTTTTCACTCCTTGTTTCGAGCGCCAAAATTTAGTTGCAGGAAAACCTACAACATACCCAAATGATTATCCTAAACTAATCCCTATAGCCTCAGTGGAGGGTTTAGGTTCAAGTTCAAGCCACAATCAATAAAATGAACATCACAAAGGGTTTACGTGGTTCGGTGTTCAAACCTACGTCCACGGGAGGGATTTCACTATGATATGATGAAGATCACAAGCTCTCATACTCAATACATGTATTATCTCAAATATACTCTCTCTCTACGCCTTACACAAAAGGTTTAATCCCAATTACATTGTTTCCAAACGTATTTATAGACAAATAAGGAAAGTGGATGACAGATCCTTTTGCTTCGTCAGGTTCCTCGCATGAGGTTTCTTCGCTATATTTTTTAGAGAATAATTTATCATCATTGGTACTCACCTTCGCTGACCTTCTAGTTAATCTTCCTTCGCCACTATAATCTTTATTGTTATGTTCTTCGTCGAATTATATCTCGCCACCTGTCCGGACAAACTAAGACTATTGATTTGGCCGTTATGTTAGCACATTAAATGCCCAACTACCCAATTCAAACTCGGTCGTTGATCCTTGGTTAGTGCTTTCCACGTGTCTGAATCTCATGGAGTAGGCGGAAATACCTATGTTGACTTAGTATAACTTCAATACTCACTTGGAATACATCTCTCTCGTGTTTATGCTTTGCGATGTGAACACGTGGCGAAGTGATTTTCTGTCCCCATATTTTGCCTCTTCTCTTGACATCCGAAAAGGGGTAGGATGAGAAGAGAATTCAAAGAGGTTTTAATTGTCGCCACGCCTCCAGGTTTCTCGCATAACCGCTGCCACGACTTCAAATCTTCTCTTTATGACCGACACGTCCCATTAATTTTTCCATTTCCACCTTTTAAGCCGGTTATCTGAGTATAAATACTTCCCTTAAACAATTATTTTCCCTATTAACTATTATTCCTCAAATAACTTTTTCTCCTCTGTCAGACCTGCAACTTCCGCCATTAACTTCATCTTCTTCTTCTCCGATATACCCTCTGCAACTCTGCCACTTATTCTCTCCAAATTTCAAACCCAATTAACTGTAATCTATGTTTCTCCAAATCCTTTTTCTTTTTACTTTTACCATAACTGCCAATCAACGCTTCTCCTTCACGGGTTCCTCCAATTGAGTAAGTACTATTCACTGTCTTCTAGTTTTGTTGATCATGTGTATATTCTGGGTTGATCTAACTCTCATTTGCACTTTTAATTTTCAGTTCAATGCGAACAAAGACTGTTGAAGAATTTAATGCAGATCTTTAGTAGCAAGGTCTTAGACTGATTGTTCCCGAAGGGTCTCCTGCAGGAGTTAACCCGAGCCTTAAGATGATCCAGGAAGGAACTTGGAGTGCTAAAAGGGTCGTAATTACTTTGGGTCAATTAAGGGTTGTCCTACAATTTCCTTTTTATAATGATGTGAACCCTTTGTTCTACGAGGTCTTGACTCGTCTGCTGCCTCAACACGGTGTATTTCAGCTGAATGGTAACGCCATTCTCTTGATCAAGGGGTTCGTAGCGCGCTCATAGGGATACTCAACCATTCCTGGAAAGGCTCATCCATTCACTCCCTCCGACTATATTGCAAACAACTTTTTATCAAATTATATTCAGAATCTCTTTGATCACCGAGCAGAGAGATGAAATATTCGCTTCAACTGGGAGGATGTCTCCGAGACCTAAAACTCCTTCTTCTTGATCTCGACCCGAATATAAATAAGACTAACTAATTTCTCCGCTTTTCGAGCGATGATACTGGATGAAGTAACCTTTAATTCTTGAAGGCCCTTGGGTTTGGGGTAGACCTTTGCAAGCATAATATTCGGAACGTAGTTTCCATACCCCATATTCCAACACACACTTATTCTGCAAAGGGTACATGCCCATTAAAGCCAATGGTGAATGCCTTTGGCAAGCATCACATAATTTGGATCATTTTCCAGGCCTCACTCATGCCTTGGACTAGCACTTAGGTCATTTTAAGCCTAATTTTTCGCTTCATCAATTCTGCTTTGACCATACTCTGGAGCCTTCACTGATCTTATTCTTGCTAAAAGTGCAGCAACCAAGCATATTCCGTTCATACCGTATGACTTGATAAGAAGTATAAACATCCGTCAAATAGAATTGCAACTACCTCATCAAGTGTGGCAACAATCATCTCTTGACTTATCATTGCCAAGCCAGATGATACGAGATACCATAATGTCGCAATCACCTCTAAATTAGATGATATGAGCGACAAGGTGTTGCACCTCAATGCATTGCATTGCGGATGCCTACGTACCCAACCCATACCTTGAAAGGATCAAGCATGACCGTATTTCATCAAAGTGTCAATTCGAAAGGAACAAGCAACTTAAGCCTATTAAGGTAAAACCAACATCAATTCTCACTTCATCGCAAGACCAAAGGCCAAGAAAAACCTATACCGTATAGGCTGAAGGACTTTCGCAAGGTATGCACTAGCTTGTGCATAACTATCGTTATTTGTTATGCAAATATGCGTTCTCGAGTACATAACACGATTGAATGATGCTTTCGCATAAATCAAGCTTTACGGGCCAAGCTACAAGCATATTGATGCTCAAGCATCAAGTATGCTCCAACGTATAGGCCACATCGCATATATATGTGTTTTACCGCTCTTGCACATTCAAGCTTTATCGTTTAAGCTATAAGAATATTGATTCTTAAGCATCAAGTATGCTCCAACGTATAGGCCACATCGGATATATATGTGCATTACCGCTCATGCACATTCAAGCAAATCTTCCTCCATATATATGTTTTATTTGCATTTTTATAAATAAATAAAAGAAAGAGAAGTGACATCCATCGGCTGCACTTTAGGAAAAACGCGAACTGGTTGGCGCCTCTAGGAAAATACGGTAACTGGTTGGCGCCTCTAGGAAAATCCGCTAACTGGTTGGCGCCTCTAGGAAAATCTGCTAACTGGTTTGCATAGCTAAGGCTATTTGGCTTCCTGGTTAGCATAGCTAAGATAAACCGCCATCTGGTTAGCATAACTAAGGCTATTTCGCTTCTTGGTTAGCATAGCTAAGCATCATCGATTTCCAACCAACACCTCCTCCCTATATATGTTTTATTTGCACTTATACAAATGGATATAAGGAGGATACATGATGTTCATCTACTGCACTTTCTAGTGATGCATCCTCGGGCATGCATCACGGCATAATAGTGCATTGGAACTATGATGCACTCTCGGGTACTCCATGTCGGGTCAATGATGCATTTTCAATCATGAATCATGGCATAATAGTGCATTAGCACTATGATGCATTCTCGGGGATACGCAACATTGGTTCAGTGATGCATTCTCAATCATGCATCACGACATAATAGTCCATTAGCACTATGATGTTTTTTCGCAGATACGCAATATTTGTTCAGTGATGCATTCCCAATCATGCATCACGGTATAATAGTGCATTAGTACTATGATGTTATCACGGATACGCAACATTGGCTCAGTGATGCATTCTCAATCATGCATCACGGCATAATAGTGCATTAGCACTATAATGCACTCTCGGATATGCAACATGGGTTCAATGATACATTCTCAATCATGCATCACGGCATAATAGTTCATTAGCACTTTGATGCATTCTCGGATATGCAACATGGGTTCAGTGATGCATTCTCAATCATACATCACGGCATAATAGTGCATTAGCACTATGATGCATTCTCGAATACGCAACGTTGGTTCAGTGATGCATTCTCAATCATGCATCACGGCATAATGGTGCATTAACACTATAATACATTCTCGGATACGCGTCAAGGCCATTGGTGCCTTTTCCCGGGTAAGGGTCATTTTTGACTTGTGATGCATTCTCGAATATGCATCACACGTAATAAGGTCTTAACACTATAATTCGAGGTCAAGGAATCCACACCCTGATGCAATCCTAAGTGAGCTTTATAAGCTTAGGGTGAAGCTTCATCCCAGGTCATGAAGCATCCCTGAGTGGGCGTCATGCGAAAATTACGGGTGTTACAGTTTAAGTGTACAATTGGATTAATTTTTTGATCAGTATAATGCTATTATTGAGTTATGAGATAAGTAATCGTCCATCGACTCGTACATAAGTAGAAATCGTGAGACCTTGCAGAAGGATTTTGTGGAGCAATTGTGAGTGAAGACAACACCAGCAAGTGGACCTTGATCTAAGAGTTTAACTACTGGGATCAACCAAAATTTACAAAGCTTAAATCATTCGATTGGGTTACACCTTGAGTGATCTACTACTTAGTGGTTCAGACGAATAAAATTTGGTAGTCGAGAACTTCTGTATCCAGTGATAAAAGGAGTTTTGGGGATAACACTGATCTAGCTTTTATTTTACTGTTGGTGATGAATGATTCTAACGAAAGATAGATAAGCGTGCTACTCGAGTCAACGTTTGATAACGACGAAGGAATTCTTAATCATTTTTTTTATTATCTTTTTATTGTTCTTTTTAGTTGATTAAACAAATCCCCCCTTCGTATTTACTTCTATTATAATTCTTGTTAATCTAAATGACATATCAATTACACAACTCTTTGTAGGAATGATCCTTACTACCGCTGTATTACTAGTTAATTAGTGGAAAATATCTTGAGTAATTTGTTGCACTTACGACACGCATCATTTGATAAAACTCCTGAGCTAATCTTTTCTTACCTTCGCTTTGTTATTTTCTTCCTCATTTTCTTCGGCACTAATCTTCGCAATTTCAGGATGTTCTCGTAAGCAAGCGTGTTCGGAACCTAGAAAGGTAAAGAACATATTTTCTTTTACTATATTCTCCATGTCTGTCTCTGTTCTTTATCTAACATAGGCTAATTTATGATGCGAAGATGGGCGCGAGCGAGGAGAGTGGCAAACCTCCTCCGAAGAAAAAGAGTTGTCGCCTTGTGAAGACCACCGTCGTTCTCCAAGTGCCAACAACAGATACTGGGGATTTGGAGCCTCCACCTTTAGAGCAGATTGAGACAAATACCCAAGAAGACACTCTCTCTGCGGAGAATGAAAAAGAAGTCATCAAGGAGGTCCACGAGGAGATCCTGAGGGAGAAGAATGACTCAGTAATGCCTCCTCCTCCCCTTCCTCTCAAAGATACCCTTCGTACATAGAGTCTCCCATCAAAGTTCTAGTAGAGCCCGAAGTCTCTAAAGTGCCTGAGGCTGAGAAAGAAAAAGAGAAGCAGATAGAGGTATCTACTTCGGAAAGCCTCGAGGATAGGTGCTCGCGCCAATTGGACTCCTGGGTGCAAATGTTCAAGGCTATGAAAGAAGGAAGGGTAGTGGATGTTCCCCCACAATTGTGCAGAGCGATGAAGATGCTATGCTCTGAATCTTTTTATTCTTTGGACGTGAGTTCAAAGATTCAGGTGTCTAATTCACTGACCCGAGCTCATTATGCTGGGTTACTGACGCTGGTAAGTTCCACTTCTGCTCTTTTTTGCCTGAAATGCTCGCATCTTCTTCGCTGAATATATGTTTTCTTACGTAGGAGTACAACCATATTATCGTTGTTATGGAGGAGGATTATCATACTGAGATGGATTATATTAGGCTTGTGGGAGAGAATTCACATCTAAAAAAAGATAAAACATCCATGCAAGCGGAGTTGGACTCAAAGAAGGAAGCAGCGAACTCGCAAAGAAAGTGAAACGAAGAACTTCGCGGTAAGCTTCGCAAGTCTTTCCTTAGTGTCTTTGCTCTTTTTTTTTCCATTTTCTGTTAGTTGAAACTTAGGTGTATTCTACTCCAAAGAGCGTTGTCAAACTCGAGAGAGGGATGCCGAGCAATTGAAACCATGCGCGAGCAACTCAAAGAGTATAAGCAGCGGATTGACCATTTTTCCCGGGAGTTACTGAATGTGGATGATTTGCGAGCTTCAAAATGTGGATGAGCTGAATATCCACCTCGAGGAGGATAAAATGGAACTAACTCGCCGAAATACTGAGCTTCAGGGAGAATCCGAAGGCCTGCGAGCTGAAAAGAAAAAGTTTCTTTTAAGGAAGGATACCACTGGGGAGAAACTTCGCACTACTGAGAAAGATCTTCGCACAGGAAAGTCTCCGTGCAACACAAAAAGATCTTTGTGTAGCACAACCGAACTCAACGAACTCCAAATAGATTATGAACAAATACGGAAAGATCTTGAAAAGACTAAATCCGATCTTCGAACAGTTCGTTCGGACAAGGAAGAAATCATTAAGAACAATAAGTTTCTACTGACAGATAGTAGGATTACTGATGATCGTATGAAGGAAAATGACAGAACCATAGCTCTTTACAAGAGAGAATTTGGCAATATATCTGATAAAGCCTTTGATCAACTGGCCAATACCCAATGCAGGATGGCTGAGTTGGCGAGCAAAACGGAAGATATTGAAGAGACCCTGGGAGATGTTATCTTGCATAAAGAAGGTCAATTAAAAATGTCGCTTTTGCTTCGTCATGTTTTTGTTTGTGCAAATTATTTGACTAATCATTCTTTTTCTTTCCTTGCAGAGTCAGAAAGAAAGAAGGGAGAGGAACCGAAACAGGCTCGAAAGGAGTTAGAGCAGGATCGCAAAGATATGGAGAAGGCTCGTGCTGACAAAGATGCTGAAACCAAGAAGTATGAGGAACTTGGCAAAAAGTTTGAGAAGCTTGATGAGGAGTTTGATCAATTTGAGACTCGTAGCAAAGTTATCTTTAAACAGATGAAGAAGGATTATCAAGTATCTGCGAACAATATTTGCCAGAAATTTGCCAATGACTTCTGCGAAAAGTTTAAACTCTGCGAAGTGAACCTTAACTTTCCTGAGGTAAAATCTGACGACGAAGATGGCGAAGAAGAAGGTGGCGAAGATAAGGATGACGAAGAGAGCGATGACAAAGAAAACGATGAAGCTACTCCCGAAGAGCCCATCCATGAATCAGTCGCGAGAAGAACCTCCATTGAAGGAAAATGTCATTGAAGAGCCAACACAAGGAAAATCTCCAGTGAAGGAAAATAATGAAGCCTGCGCCTATTTTGTGAAGATTTATTTGCTTCTTTTTGTTCTTTTTTGTATCTTTGTTCTCTTCTTTGTAAATGATGACGCTTTCGAGCTGATGATATGTTAACTTTCCTGCATGTTTAAATGACAAATATAAATAGATTTACACTTTTTTGCTGAATTATGCCCTTATTTTAAGTTTGCATGAAAATATCATTTAGCATTTTTCTCCATCTATGAGTTAAAATAATGCCTTAGCCAAAATTTAGTTCTAACCAAGATGATATATTTATAATGCTTATTTACTTCTGCTCTAAAGTTGAAGGCCCTGATAATCTTACGAACCCTAAATTTTGACCATGCCTTATCCTTTTATAAGAAGCGGTGCATTTTTAATGGCCATTTTGCTTTATCGGCAAAGTTGCGAGTCTAAATACTCCCGCGAGCAATAGTCTCCCGAACCTCGCCTTATCTGGCTACTTCATCTCCCTAGAGGAGGGTGCCATCTCTTTAATTTTCCCCTGGCTGCCTATTCAAAGAAGCAAACATCTGGTAGATGTACCTTGCGCCTCTTATCCCGTTCTGCAACAACCAATTGTTTTTCGTGGACCTCTTATTCCTTCGCCTGTGTGGCTTAAGGTACGAGGTCCACACCTTAAGAGGGGTGTCTTTGGGACCAGGAATAAACTATCAAGGACTTGGTCATATGGAAATAGTCAGTAACGCTTCAAACGCCCCGAGTACCCATGCCTCAACCGTGTACCTCGGCGCCTCTTACATAGTCCATACCTTCTGCCGAATGTCTTTCTCCAGGCTATGACGCGACGAGAAGTGGCGAATCACACCCGACGATACTAAGCGAATGTAGGCCTTAAATGCCTCTTTCCTTTAGGAGGATAGGTATTATCTTCCTCCTAGTGAGGATTTAGATGCCCCTCGTAGGTCTTACTCAGTCTTCCTCTTGCCTTTTAGGCGAATGATCCTAATTCCTCTCCACGTAATGTGTCATAGGTCTTATAAGTTTGCCTCTTGCCTCTTGGGCGAATAGTAGGTCTCATGTATTGACTGTCCTCGCCTTGTAGGCGGATTTTGGATCACATCACATGGGGATCTAGCCTATAATCCAGGTTTTATGAATTATTAATGAACTTATTTAGATATACTATCGTACCTTCTCCGAGAACTCTTGCCTGCCACTTTGGATTCACGGATAATATTTTTTATATATCTAGGATTCCATGGGTGATCCAATTTCTCCCCTTCAAGATCTACCAATTCATACGCTCCACTTCCAACAATTCTCTTTACGATGTATGGTTCCCATGTTGGCTCCAACTTTCCCCCAGGTCATGTTTGATATGGCGGTATTTCTCGTAAGGCCATCTCGCTCGGCTTATAATCTCGCGCCTTGACCTTTTTGTTATACTCTCTAGCCAACCTCTGATGGTAGTTTTCCATATGATGTAGTACTGTTTCTCAATTCTCCTCCAAGTCATCCAGCTTAGATAGTATGAGATCTGAAGTTAGATTCTTGATACATGCCCTCCTCTTTGTTGTTGGTATCATCACTTTGGTGGGAAGTACTTATTCCACTCCATATGTTAAATAAAATAGAAACATATTTGTTGCACTTCGCCTGGTTGTTCTATATACCCACAATACATTGTATAGCTCTTCGCACCACTCCTTATGCTTCTCATCCAATTTTTTCTTTAGATTGTCAGCAATGGTTTTATTCGTTGCCTCAGCTTGCCCGTTACTTTCTGGGTAGGTTGGAGTTGACTTGCCTTGCTGAATTTTGAATGAATTGAACAACATAGTGATGATTTTCCCTGAATTGCTTCATATTGTACGAAACGATCTCTTCTGGTATGCCGACCTGCAAATAATTTGTTCAAACAAAAATGCAAACACATCTTTTTCTCCAATATTTTTTAGCGGCTTCGCCTCCACCCACTTTGTGAAGTAATCTGTGGCTACAATCAGGTATTTCCTTTGCTTTTATCCTGGAATCAACGACCTGGGGACATCAACTCCCCACTTTGCGAAAGGCCATGGACTGAGTACCGAATGTAAACTTGTTGCTGGAGCATGAATCTTTTTGCTAAATCTTTGACATTTTTCGCACCCCTGGGATACCTCCTTCGCGTCTCCATTCATATAAGGACAAAAATACCCTTGAGTTTTTGCTTATTGTTCCAACGACCTCGTCCCACAGTGATTCCCTGGATCTCCATATTGTATAACTTTCAAGATTTCAATCCCTTCTTCTTTAGATAGGCATCGCGGCAACGATCCATGAAAAGACTGACGATACAAATGCCTTCGTGCAAACTGGTAGTTCGTGGATTTTATGTTGATCTTGTTAGCATGCAACTATCTTTGGGTAACTTTCCTTTACTTAGATATTCGTGAATTGGGACTCACCAGTCATTTATTTGTTCATCTTTTCCCATGTTGATCGCCAATGCCTCCATACCTGGAACCACTTGTTCTTCTGAAGGGTAAGACAGCCACTCTATTTGCACCGAAATAGACTCCGGGTCACTCATCATTGAAGATACGAAGGCCAAAGCATCAACCAATCTATTGTCCTTTCGGAAGATGTGTCGCCATTTGAGATTCAAAATTTGTGATGCATAATGTCTTGCAACCTTTCAATATCTTTGTAGTGATGGATTGAATGTTTGATATCTTCCTTCTATCTGTCGAACTACCAACTAAGAATCAGTTGTAAGCCTGATGTCATCGAGCTTCATTTCAATTGCCAATCTGAGTGCTTGTATCAGCGCTTTGTATTCAGTTTCATTGTTGGTTGCCAAAAATTCTAGTCGAAATGAATGGAAAATTCTTGTACCTCCCGGCAAAGTAAAGACTATGCCAATTCCTCTTCCCTTGCTATTTGAGGACCCATTGACAAATATTTCCCACCTGCTTGGATAGTTTTCTTTGAGAATATCTTTGGGATCTACGAGATCTTCTTCCAAATTCATCATTTCTTCTACGTCTTCGTCTTCCTCTAGTGGAAAGTCGGCCAAAAAATCAGCTATAACCTGAGATTTTTGCAGATGTTAATATTCCATACTCTACTTCTAATTGTTCTATTTGAGCATCCCACTTTGAAACTCTTCACACACGTTGAGAGCTTTTTAACACTAACTCAATGGGTTTGTTCGTCATTACTTTGATGGGATGAGCCTGGAAGTAGGTTCTAAGCTTCTGAGTTGCATAAACCAGTTCCAATATCAACTGTTCGATCTTCTTGTAGTTTCTTCTTGCCGAACCAACGTGGAATGTTCCTATTGAGAAAATAATTTCTCCATCATTCGTTGATAAGTTGCTCATGTATTCTTTAACCCAAAAGGAATTGTTGTGTAACAATACAATCATCTTGCGGTAAAGAAGGAGGTGTTCTTCTGGTCTTCTTCGGCGAGTTGTATCTGATTGTATCCTGAATACCCATCCATGAGAGAGAGAGTCTTATAGCCCGTCGTTGATCAACCAATTGAGGTATATCTGGAAAAGGAAAACTATCCTTTGGGCATGCCTTGTTCAAATCACTGAAGTCAATACAAATCATGATTCATTTATTTTTATTCAGAATAATTACATGTTTGCAATCCACTTTGGGTATTTCGCTGATCTGATAATTCATTCTTCACTCATTCTTATGAGTTCTGCCTCTATTGCTTCATGATAAGCTGTCGCGACTTTCCTTATTTTATGTTTAAAATGCTTTACCTTTTGCTCAATATCTAACCGATGAAAAGCTACCGAAGGATCTATGCCTGCCATATCTTCCATCTTCATTCGAATATATCTACATATTCTCGCAACAAATCCTCTAACCTCTTCCCCTCATTTTCGCTCAGCTTCGTACGTATCTTGACTATCTTAGGCTCATCCTCGGATCTCATATTTATATCCCTGGTAGTCTCTGCTGCTGTGAAATTCATCGTTGGCTCTCCGAGGGGGTTGGACTCTTGAATCGCTATGCTGACAAACCTTCCTTGCCGAAGTCCTCGCTTGGAAGTCCATTTTCCTTCGCTGCATTCACCTCATACACCTGCATTTCTTGTTCCTTCTTACTTTCTTTGGCCTGCTTTTTTTATCTCTTTCTTGTCTTCTTTGATTTTTTCAGCACGCTCCTCATACTGGAAAACATCCACTTCATTGCAATACTTTGTTTCGGAGGGATCTCCCTTTATTTCGGCTACTCCATCCGGTGTTGGGAAACACAAACGTTGATGTTATTCTTTAATTCCATGTACCCAAGGTCATCCGACGATGGCGCTTTTAGAGGACTCCACTTCAACTGTATAAAATATAGTGATTGTTTTCATATTTCTGAGATATATTACCATGGTGAATTTTCCTTTTGGTTTCGAAGGTGCCCCCATTGAACCTGTAAATGTTATAGGTTGATGGAATGAGCATGGAATCTGGAAAATCCATTCGCGTGAAAGTGTTATAGAATAAGATATCCACCGAGCTTCCTATGTCAACCAAAACTTTTTCCACCGCCCACTTGCTCATCTTTAAAGTAACCACGAGGGATCAGTGTGTGACTTCCCATCCCCATGTGTGAACTCCCGAAGCTTTTTCTGCTCTATCAGGCGTAGCACTATTTCTTGTACGTTCCGACAATTGTCAATACTATGACTATGAAATTGATGATATTTATAAAATTGATTACTAAACCTGGAGAGGGGTGGCTGATATGTTTCCTAAATGGTGGTAAGAATGGGTTTCAAACTCTCGAACTTGTGAAGATTGATTTTAGATTTGAACTCTAATAATTAAACTAGAAGACTCAAAATAAAGTTGGTATCAAGATTATAAAAAAAAAACACCGAGACTCGGGATTCAACCATTAACCAATTAAAGTGATTCAATTTAATCAATATTCCTGCAATTCTTTACGTTTAAAGTGATTCTAATATGTTGCAAAAGTAGATTTTCCAACTAACGACGAAATTATAGAACATCAACAACCCTAGGCCAAGCATGCTCTATCAAAAGAAATCACAACTTCTTAATAAAAATCTTTAAATCAATTTTTAATCAAAGCAAAGGGGTTCAACTCCTCATGTTAATAACTTGCTCAACATAATGATTCATGGCTCAAAGTGATTACAAATGATGAAAAATGAGAAAAATAAAGAAAACAACGAGTTTGTAACGTTTATAAACGTTACAGACTCACTGTTACAAAGCCAGACTGAAGATAAATGTTACGAACTGAAGATAAATGTTGCAAAGAGTTGAACAAACCGTGGCTGAGGGGTTGAAGAAATCGTTATTGTAGCCTATGTTCTTCGTGTTCTTCAACAGCAGCAGCAGAAAAAAATTCTCTGGAATGATTTCTCTTACTTTTCTTCGTCCCCTGAGCTCTCTCCAAACTCCCCTATTTATAGTGCAGCATCTCCATCTTGTAATAAATCCTCCAAATCTTTAAAATCAATCCCACTGATCTTCTCTCATCCAAAGAAAATATTTTTTCTACTCTCGGAGATTATTTGTTTCTCTTTTCAACCAATCTTGGTGATGTTGTTGTCGTGAATAAAATCGAGAGGATATTTTCAATAAAACCCAACCTTATCAAGATCAAATTTTCTTTATTACACAGACCCGAGAAAATCTTTTCCTCCATGTTTTAGTTGTGCACGATTTTTTTGCTTGATTTTATTGTCTCCCAAATCAAGTAAAATCCTGACTTATATGGTAAGAGTTTGTACGTGCTTTAACTCCTCCATAAAACTGTCCAAATCTTGTCATGGATTCACGCAGAAGGGAGGAATAATTAACCCCGCCAAAGAGACTCTTTTGAATTTGAAATGGGTGCCTTTATCAATTGGTGGGTGCCTTTAGTAAAAGTCTTGGTGGTGCGTTTATCCAAAATAAGGGTGTTTTTAACACTCATGGGTATTTTTAACACTTTTCGAGCCGATTTTTCCACAAATGTTTATTCTTCAAAAATACCTAAAAACACAATAAAAATATAATATAAGTACACAATTGAGTTCTAACAATAGATAAATTAGGAACAAATTAGACACATAAATGTTTCTATCAAATACCCCCAAACTTATATTTTGCTAGTCTTCGAACAAATCTAATCTAAGAATAAAAATCCTAACTCACTTTCGCAGGCGTCGCGGTTGTACTTAGCGTGTGCACCAAGCCTTTAAACCCATAGGTGTCCCTATCAGACGAGTTATAGTCTTGTGAGGGTTTACAAGAGGTATACCCACAAAACCTTTACTCCAAACTCCAGCTACTTGTAAATAATTGAGGGTAGACACTAAACAAGCTATTTAGTTGGCATACTAAATTCTTTGCATATAAGAATCATTACCCTATATAAGTCGAATTGTTGTACACGAGTTTGCACTCAGCGTACTAAAATTCATATAAGAATGCAAAACTTTATTCAAATAATCATCAAACGTTTCCAGAACTGAATGGAAATTATCAATATTCACATTGCTCGGGATCAATCAAATTCAAACACATGGATAGATTAGAAGATGGATATAGAAGTAATAAATGGTGCACATGTTGACTAAGGTGAACGGTGTTTCCCATATCTGTTTGAAGGTCACTGCCAGGATGAATCTTAATGGATTGAGATACGCTCTCACTGGTCTTAATCCCTATACTAATATCGACTCGGTTGATATATACAAGGGCCCCATTGGTCGATTTAAGCGCATGCTCCTTATCAGCATCTTACATGATAGTTCTCATGGATCCTGTGTTCCACGCTTGCTTAGGAGACGGAGATAGGGAGAACACACACATACAGCTATCAAAGTTTCAGCTTGATCTCAAACACCCTACTTTATCCTGGCGGTGATAACATTCGATACTGGTGCCCCACCAAATCACTTAGAGAAATACAAAAAATTACAAAAATAAAAACAGAATGTGATATGGTCGAGATAGACTCTGAGATATGCTTGTTCAATGATTATCATGTTATTTCTAACACCTGAGTGCATCCTTCTATGAATAGACCATTTGGCTAGGCATACCAATTACTATAAATAAGAACTATTTTTCCATCTACCTAGAATGGTTAGTGTCATCCTGAATTGTTCACAAGTTTCTAAAGTTTGGAGTTTTATTATTTCAACTAAAAGTTTATCCCTTACCCCCAAACTTAAACCTAACATTGTCCTCAATGTTTCAAAATTAAAGTGCAATAACAAAAATATAGGTAATTAGAGGAATAAAGAGGTAAGTCAAAAAGATAGTACCTGGGTGAAGCGTAACAATCCTTCTTTGGAGAATAAGAAAATAAAATAAAAACAAAACCCTACAGAAACTTACTAATGTACAATAACATCCTTGATGGTCAATCAATGTAAGTAGGGTTCTCCAGAGGGACCTCCTCAACATCACCTACAGGAAAAGGCTCTAAAAAGGGTTTCAATCTCTGACCGTTAACCTTTGAAGAACTATTACTATCCAGTGTCTCAATATCAATAGCACCATGAGGAAAAACAGTGCGAACTATAAAAGGACCCGTCCACCGAGAGCGTAACTTCCCAGGGAATAGATGCAAACGGGTATCATACAGAAGAACTTTTTGACCTGGAGAAAATGAATTTCTTAAAGTATTTGTATCATGCACAATTTTCATTTTATTCTTATACTCCTTAGCACTATTGTATGCATCTCTAAGAATCTCGTCTAACTCATTGAGCTGGAGCTTCCTATGAGCTCCTTCCTTGTCAAGCGAAAAATTAAGTTACTTTACAGCCTAATATGCTTTATGCTCTATCTCAACGGGCAGGTGACATGCCTTTCCAAAAACTAGACGATAAGGTGACATTCCAATGAGGGTTTTAAACGCATTACGGTAAGCCCATAAGGCATCAATAAGCCTCAATGACCAGTATTTCCGATTAGGATTAACAGTTTTCTCTAAAACACGTTTTATCTCCCTGTTGGAAACCTCTACTTGACCACTAGTCTGTAGGTGATATGGGGTAGTTACTTTGTGGGTAATACCATATTTCTTCATCAAAAGTCTAAATGGTCGATTACAAAAATGTGAACCTCCATCACTAATTATAGCTCGCGGTGTACCAAAATGTGCAAATATGTTAACATTCAAAAACTGGACCACAACCTTATGGTCATTTGTTCTACGTAAAACCGCCTCAACCCACTTAGACACATAGTCTACAACGAATAGGATGTAAAAATAACCAAAAAAATCAGGAAAAGGACCCATAAAATCAATGCCCCATACATCAAAGACCTCAATAACTAGAATAGGGTTCAAAGACATCATATTTATACGGGAAATGGTTCCTAACTTCTGGAAACGCTCACAAGTAACACAATAACGGTGGGTGTCTTTAAAAAACGAAAGCCATTAGAATCCACACTGAAATATCTTAGCAGCAGTCTTCTTAGCACTAAAGTGACCCCCGCAAGCATGATCATGACAAAGGAAATAATACTGGACTGGTCACTATCAGGTATACATCTCCTAATAATCTGGTCTGGACAATACTTAAACAAATAAGGATCTTCCCAAAAGAAATGATTTACCTCGGCTAAAATCCTAGAATGATCTTGTTTACCCCAGTGTTGAGGCATTCGACCAGTAACAAGATAATTCACTATATTTGCAAACAAAGGTAATCGGGAAACAAAGAATAGTTGTTCATCAGGAACACTATCTCTCACAGGAGGAGAATCATCAGGGAATCTACAACAAGTCTAGACAAGTGGTCTTCTACTACATTTTCTGCACCCTTTTTGTCCCTAATTTCTAGAGAGAATTCTCGTAAAAAAAGGATCCACTAATCAATTTAGGTTTAGTATCCTTCTTAGACAGAAGGTACTTCAAAGCAGCATGATCAGTAAAGACTATAACATTAAAACCTAAGACATAGGATCTAAACTTGTTTAAGGCAAAAACAATGGCTAACAACTCCTTTTTTGTGGTGGTGTAGTTCAGTTGGGCATCATTCATAGTTTTTCTAGCATAGTAAATCACATGAAGTAATCTGTTTTCTCGTTGACCTAGCACAACAGCAACAACATAATCTTAAGCATCACACATGATTTCAAAGGGTAGGTTCCAGTTAGGTGCCTGGACTATGGGGGTGGTAGTGAGTAAAGTCTTAAGCTTCTCAAAAGCCTCTAAACAAGCATCATCAAAGACAAACTTAACATCTTTTGCAAGGAGATTGCAAAGAGGTCTAGAAATTGAGTTAAAATCCATAATAAATAGACAATAAAAACCTGTATGCCCTAAGAATGACCTAATATCTCTTACGGTTTTGGGAACCTGTAAATTCTTAATAAGGTCAACTTTGGCTTTCTCTACCTCTATACCCTTAGAAGATACCATATTCCCTAAAACAATTCCTGATCGAACCATGAAATGAAATTTCTCCCAATTAAGCACTAAATTCTTTTCCTTACATATAGTCAACACTAATGTCAAATGATGCAAGCATTCACTAAAAGATGAATCAAACAATGAAAAATCATTCATAAAGACTTCTAAAAACCGTTCTACCATGTCATAAAATATGCTCATCATACAGCGCTGAAAAGTAGCGGGTGCATTACACAACCCGAAAGGCATGCGTCTATACGCATAGGTACCAAAGGGACATGTAAAAGTAGTTTTCCCTTGGTCTTCTGGGGCAATAACAATCTGATTATTACCAGAGTAGCCATCTAACAAGCAATAATGACTATGTACAGATAATCACTCTAGCATTTGGTCGATGATAGGAAGGGGAAAGTGTTCCTTCTTTGTGACCTTGTTTAATTTTCTATAGTTAATACAAACACGCCACCCCGTGGTCACTCCGGTTGGGATTAACTCATTGTTATCATTATGGACTATAGTGATTCCTGATTTCTTGGGACCAACCTGAACGGGGATGACCCACTTACTGTCTTAAATGGAGTAGATAATACTTGTATCTAACAACCTAAGCACCTCAGTTCGAACTACTTTTTTCATGTTAGGGTTCATTCGACGTTGCATCACCCTAGAAGGTTTGGTGTCTTCCTCTAAATGAATCTGATGCATACAAACAGTAAGACTTATACCCTTAATGTCTACTAAGGTCCACCCTAAATCTTCCATGTTATCTTGAAGTACAGTCACTAGCCTACTTTCATGATCACTATCCAAGTCGGATGCTAGAATTATAGGCAAAGTCTCAGATGGGCCTAAAAACACATATATCAGAGTATCTGGCAATGGTTTGAGGTCTAACTTAGGAGGCTCTTCTAAAGAAATAATTAAGGTAGAATTAGAAACTGGTAGTGGTTCGAACTTAGCTTTCCATCTATTAGTATCTAACATAGGGATAAAGTCTAACAGAGCATTCACTTGATCAATGGTGCTATCATCGTCAAAATCTAAGCCAAAATGGGATAAACAACTCTCTAATGGATCTTCAGATAAGATGTTTGGTAATGAATCCTGAATTGATGTTCCTATCATGTTCACCTTTTCAATGCACGTGTCATCTAGCTCAAGGGGTTGCTTACTAATATTGAAAATATTTTGCGCAATATTCATATTACCAAAAGATAAATTCATAATACCATTTAGACAGTTAATGATCACATTAGATGTAGCTAAAAACGTGCGACCTAATATTACAGGTATTTGGTTTTCTGGGTCAGGAACAGGTTGGGTATCCAGGATAACAAAATCCACATGATAAATAAACATATCGACCTCAATAAGAACATCCCCGACAATACCACGAGGAATTTTCACAGACCTATCAGCTAACTGAAGTGTTATCTTGGTAGGTTTCAATTCACCAAGTCCTATCTAGATGTACACATGGTACGGAAGTAAGTTCACACTAGCTCCTAAGTCAAATAATGCTTTCTCTACATGGTAGTTACCTATTGTGTAACAAATGGTAGGGTAACCTGGGTCTTTGTACTTAGGAGTTGTTTTGTTATGGATAATTGAACTCACATGACTAGCTATAAAGGCTTTTTTATGTACATTAAGCTTTCGCTTCCGCGTACAAAGATTCTTAAGGAACTTGTCATAAGTAGGAATCTGCCTAATTGCATATAATAAAGGAAGATTGATGTTGAATTGCTTAAAAGTCTCCAATATATCATCAAAATTGTATTCCTTCCTAGTTGGTACTAGAAGTTGTGGTAAATGGGGCTCTGGGCACTAAATCGGCTCAGCGGGAACCGTATTGGAGCCTTTAGAGACTTTATCAGTCTATTCAGCTACAGGCTCAGAAGGTGAACTACATCATGTTCACTATCGGGCAAGGTTACTTTATTGTCTACCACTCTACCACTCCTAAGGGTTTTAATTGAATTCACATGATTTTATGATTTCTCACCAGAAGATAACTCATGAACTCCTCTAGGGTTGGGTTGGGTTGAGTTTGACTAGGAAACTTATCTTTTTCTCTCAAAAACTCATTTATCTGACTAACCTGGATTCGAAGATCGGAAATAACATGACTGTTAATGAGTTAATGAGTCAATAGCCTGACTGTTGATTTTCTTGTAAACCTTGGTTGACTGACTCCTGAAAATCTTTAGTGTTCTGAGTTAATGAGGCGAGAGACTCTGCTAAACTCATGATCGTCTTATCTATCGGATTCTGAAATTGTGCTGGTCTAGAAGGATTCTTAGTATAACCAAAACCTGGGGGAACCTGAGGGTTACTAGACTGACTTTGATTTTGGCCCTTAGACCAAGAAAGGTTTGGAAGGTTTCTCCAACCAGGGTTATAGGTTTCTGAATATGGGTCATACTTCTGACGATTATCATATCTAGTGTTATTGTAAAGTGAATGGGCTTGCTCTTCAACAGTCTATCCTTCCCAAAATGACTTGGGCTCTATTCCACAACTAGAATGACTCAATTCTAAGGCTTCTAACCTTTTTGCTATAGCTGCAATTTTGGCATCTGATTCAAGAATTCCATCTACCCTATTGACATTACCTTTGCTCAGTAAATTTTTTCTCTGGGGTTCTTTACTACATTCCCATTGCTGGGTTTTTTCGGCAGTTTCATTCAAAAATGACATTGCCTCATCAAAACTCCATGTACACAATGAATCGACCATGGTCGTTGTTGGATAATTTATCCCTTCATAAAGGATCTGGACTAGTATAACCTTTTCTAAACCGTTATGGGGACATTGTATCAATAAATAATTGAACCTTTCCAAATACCTATACAAATATTCTCCCTCTTGCTGCACAAATGTGGAAATCCCGTGCCTAATAGATGATGTTTTGTTCATAGGGAAAAATTTAGATAAAAAGGCAGCGGTAAGCTGTTCATATGTTTCGATGGATTCAGATGGCAAACTATATAACCAAGATTTGGCCTTGTCTCTCAGGGAAAAAGAAAACAACCTAATTTTCAAAGCTTCATCAGACAGGTTGAGAATTCTTAGGGTATTACATATTTCTTCAAATTCGCTAATGTGAAAGTAGGGGTTTTCATTTTCTTTTCCTAAGAAGATTGGGAGCATCTGTATGGTCCCAGGTTTTCACTCATAGTTTGCTTGAGTTGCAGCTAACTTGATGCATGATGGACGAGAAGTCCTAGTGGGATTCAAAAAATCTTTCAAAGTTGCCATTTTCGGCACAGATGGAAAACTAGGATTAACTTCCTCACTAAGAGACAAATTCTCAAAACTAAAGTTTCCCAAAATCGGGTTATCAAAAGAAGGGTTTCCTAAATTCTCAATTTCAAATACAAAGTTTCTATTATCGCTACTGATCAAACAACCAATAGAATCTCTTCTACAGGCACGCTCACTCAAGGCTTTAGGCGGCCTGGGCAAGCAATTAAATAACTCCTAATTAGAAGGGAATTTTAAACAAACACAAACAAGACTGACTCAACCAAATCAAACCTATTGAATCTAGCAAACAAAAAGCATGATGGATCCACTTAGATAGTTTCTAGACCAGTTTCTATTCTTCCAAAAGGCAACTATTTACAGTTTTAGGAAATCTCTTAGGACGATCCGAATTATATTAAGTCGAATACAAACAAGATAATCTCTAAGGAGCTTTGATAACCCTGCCTCTTTGGCAACGTTTCCTTGGGTTACAAGGCGGCTCGAATCTACTTAAAATAATCTTCCTGAATTTTAAGTTAGGCTAACAGAGTAACCAATACAGTCCTTTTGAATGACTTTCCAATAAGCTCGATACCCTATCGGTCTTCTTTCTAGTCAAATTTTAAGGATTAGGTTCGCGTTAGGCAACGTGTTCCTAAGGAGGGCAGGAAGGAAACGGTGATGAAATCCGAGTCCTTATCTTATATGGCCAGTCTTTGTCCTTTACTAGAAAATAAATTTGTATTCAGTTCCTCAACATATATGCATACGAAGGAATACAGTAAACCCACTTGCATGGGATTCGTGGGTTGATCGAGTCTTATCTCTCATAGCAGACGGGGGATGAATCGGTTGTAGTCGACTCGGGCCACCGACTCCTGTGTCATTGTACGAACCCAAAGGGCTGAGACAATATCGTAATTGTCGTCCTTCCATGTTGCAGTTTATATTTAAATTACCCTTCCGTAGGGTTTAAAAATAATATAATATCCAAAGTCCCAAAATAAATTCCAAAAGTGTCCAAAATAAAAGATTTCGTAATACAATTTCCTAAAAAAAGAAACAAATAAAATATAAAAATAAAATTCTTTGTCTTCTTTTCCGTTCATTTAGCTTTAACTGATTGTATCAGGAAAGTCGCGAACCTGATGGTGGTAAGAATGAGTTTCAAACTCTCGAACTTGTGAAGGTTGATTTTAGATATAAACTCTAATAATTAAACTAGAAAACTCAAAAGAAAGTTGGTATCAAGATTATATATATAAAAAAAAGCACTGAGACTCAGGATTCCACCATTAACCAATTAAAGTGATTCAATCTAATCAACATTCATGCAATTTTTTACGTTTAAAGTGATTCTAATATTTTGCAAAAGTAGATTTTCAAAGTAACAATTATAAATCGAAAGTATAAAAAATCAACAACCCTAGGCTAAGCATGCTCCATAAAAAGAAATCACAACTGCTTAATAAAAATCCTTAAATCAATTTTTAATCAAAGCAAATAATCATTAAAAAATTTATAAAATAAATTAAAATAGAAATATACCACTTTTCTTGGAAGAATGGCTTCCTCCGTTGCCTCAGAAAAGGGGTTTAGCTCCTCATATTAATCATTTGCTCAAAATAATGATTCATGGCTCAAAGTGTTTACAAATGATGAAAAAGGAGAAAAATAAATAAAGAAAACAACGAGTTTGCAACGTTTATAGGCGTTATAGACTCAATGTTGCAAAGAAAGGCTGAAGATAAATGTTATGAACTGAATATAAACGTAGGAAACAGTTGAAGAAACCGTGGCTGAGAGGTTGAAGAAACCGTTACCGTAGCCTCTGTTCTTCGTGTTCTTCAGCAGCAGCAGAGAAAAATTCTCTAGAGTGATTTATCTTACTTTTCTTCGTCCCCTAAGCTCTCCCAAAACTCCTCTATTTATAGTGCAGCATCTTCATCTTGTGATAACTCCTCTGAATCTTTAAAATCAATCCCACAGATCTTCTTTCATCCAAAAAAAATATTTTCTCTACCCTCGGAGATTATTTGTTTCCCTTTTCAACCAATCTTGGTGATGTTGTTGCCGTGAATAAAATCGAGAGAATATCTTCAATAAAACCCAACCTTATCAAGATCAAATCTTCTTTATTACACAGACCCGAGAAAATCTTTTCCTCTCTGTTTTAGTTGTGCACGATTCTTTTGATTTATTTTATTGTCTCCCAAATCAAGTAAAACACCGACTTATATGGTAAGAGTTTATACGTGTTTTAGCTCCTCCATAAAACTTTCCAAATCTTGTAATGGATTCACGCAGAAGGGAGGAAATAATTTTCCCGCCAGAAAGACTCTTTTGTATTTGAAATGGGTGCCTTTATCAAATGGGTGGGTGTCTTTAGTAAAAGTCTTGGGGGTGCTCTTACCAAAATGAGGGTGCTTTTAACACTTTTCATGGGTAGTTTTAACACTTTTCGAGCCGATTTTTCCACAAATGTTTATTCTTCAAAAACACCTATAAACACAATAAAATATCATATATAAGTACAAAATTGAGTTCTAACAATAGATAAATTAGGAACAAATTAGACATATAAATATGTGTATCAGTGGCTCCACCCCCTCTGTTGTGCGGATACCAGATGCTTCCAGATTCTGTCTCCTCGACATGTCGCATGATAGATGCCAACGGTGCGCTCAATTTTGGTAGCTTTAAGTCCTTGAACCTGGGAGAATTTGGTCTTCATGCGCCAAATCTTTTGTCATTGAATCTGCCTCAGCGAGAAGGATGCTCCCACTGTCTCTAGAATCTACCGACCTCATTGCTCGCGCAATTTCTACCTTGATGCATGCCATGCTGAGGTGCTCGCTGCAGCTCTTCCCAATAGATGTCTCTGTTATATACCTGTAGTACATCGTCGATTTCATTTGTAGTTCGCTGAGTACTCGCAGGATTTCAGAAAATGACTTTCTTCGTCACTGCAGGATGCGAAGCTGCCTCTCTATGTATTTCTTCTAGAGCAATGTACTCTTCTTGAAATTTCCGAAGCTCTTGCATAATCAATGTGTTATTGTGCTTGAATATGGACATGTATAGGAAGTCAACTGGAAACAACATATTGATAAAGCTCCAAACTAGATTCATTTCTGTTTCATAACCCATTACCTTGCTGCATAGGTCCCTCCATCTATTTACGAGGCTTCACATGCATTCTCCAACTCTCCTCTTTAAACTGAACAATTTTTCCACTCCAGGTCTCAGAAGGTTGTTGCGCATATATGCTGCGAGGAACACCTTTACAAGCTCGTGAAATGATGTGATAGAATATTCGAGGAGGGCAACGAACCAAGCCATTGCTTTGCCTTTCAAGCTAGATAGAAAATACTTGCACATGACCTCGTCACGATGCTCCCATTGTAACAACGATCGCTAATAAGCTTTGACATGTTGTATGGCGCTTCCCGTCCCATCAAAGATACTTCAAAAGGTTGGCATCGTGCATTTGGGGAAAAAAGCCATGTATAAGATATCAATACTAAAGAGAGACCTCTTCGCTTCTATTATGGCATCTGTTAACTGCTAGTCCTTCCCGTTGTTCTGGTATCTTTGGATCATAGCTCGCATGTTCTTTAATTCCTTCAAGACTTCTTGCTTCGCATCCCACTCTCTGGCCTTTTTTAACTGTCTCTTCGTCTCCTCCTGAAGTTTCCTGGCATCACGCTCATCGGGACTCTCTTCGTGGTTCTCTTGCCGCTTTTTGGTTTGTTCTTTTCGCCGCTGCGTATGTGATACCGACGAACCTGATTTTTTAGGAGGTTTTTCCTGTAGCTTATGATTTTCCTCAACAAGTTCTAAATTTTGTTGCTTAAGCAACTCTCGCTCTTGGGACAAATTATTTTTCGTTTCTCTTATTTTGGCGAGCTTTGCATTCAATTCTTATACTTTCATCTCTCTTTCATCATCAAATTTTTCACTTTCATTGGATGCGTGTGCTTCTAATCCTGCCTTTTTTTCATGATGAGTGTTTCTAGATGGACTTTTTCCTTCTTCCTCGGTACGATGCACTCCGCCTCCTAATGTTTCATCAGTATGATGCCTCGGGTTCACTATGCGACTGCCTCCTCCGATCCTGAAACTTTTCCTTGGGATTACTTTATCCACTTTTGGCGCTATTTTGTTGTACTTTTTCAACGAGCTTTTATCAATGGACCCTACGATTCATGATATTGAATGTAGATCCAATGATTATGATTAGGAAAACCAGATTTATAATTCTAGATCTGGCAACCGACTCAAAATACTAAATGTTTATTTTAAACCAATGATTACTGCAACAAATCCCGAGTAATTCTCAGATACGAGACTTAACTACCTATGATTTAATCGTTAAAAGTACTATTTTTATGAGAATAAAATCTTTTGATGTAGATTTATCAATAACTGAAAAATCATGTTTTACAATCCTTTCCCAAGTACTCCTGATTGTAAAAAGTCTTAAGATTTTGAAGACTTGTAAATATTTGTAGATACAAATGTAAAAGTAACTCTACATTATTATGAAATTCAAAGTTTTAAAACTTTTAGAGAATGATAAACCATATCTATGATTTTTACTTAGAAAACCCCGAGTTTTATGAGTCCCTTTCCCTTTAGATTACTGCTTTATTATAGACTTTTTCTTAGAAACTCATATCTAAAATCTCTCTTTCAAAACAACTAAGATCTAACTCTCTTTCTTTTAAATAAAGCTACAAAGACTGTAGATCTCAACTTTTTCTTTAGAACCGAGTGTTAGAGTGAGTCCAATCTTTAAGTCCCTTTTTTTTGCGCCAAAATATAGTTGCAGGAAAACCTACAACACACCCAAATGATTATCCTGAATTAGTCTTGATAGCCTCAGTCAAATTTACAGGTTCAAGTCCAATCCACAATCAATAAAATGAAGAACACAAAGGGTTTACGTTGTTCGGTTCTAAAACCTACCTCCACAAGAGGGATTTCACTATGATATTACAAGCTCTCATACTCAATACAGGCATGCTCTAAATAAGGAAAATAGATGATAACTCATTTTTCTTCGTCAGGTTCCTCGCAGGAAGTTTCTTCGCCATAATTTATTGGAGAAGAATTTATTTTCATTGGTACTCACCTTCCTGCTCGTTGGTCTTCCTTCGCCACTATAATCTCCGTTGCTCTGTTCTTCGTCGAATTATAGCTCTCCACCTGTCTCGACAAACTAGGACTGTTGATATGACCGTTATGTTCGCACATTAAATGCCTAACTACCCAATTCAAACTCGGTCGTTGATCCTTGGTTAGTGCTTTCCACGTGTATGAATCTAATGGAGTAGGTGGAAACCCTTATGTTGACTGAGTATAACTTCAATACTTGCTTATAATACATCTCTCTCGTGTTTACGCTTTGCGATGTGAACACGTGGCGAAGTGATTTTTTGTCCCCACAATCACAAAAAAGGCTTCTATATTGAGGCGAGTAGCAGATACGGTGAGAAACCAGATAGCATCCATAGACGGCTTCATGGACTCATGTCACCTGAGGTTAGTACACTAGTTACCTACAGTTTACCCACATTTTATACTCCTGCGAAAACGTTATGGTGCTATCGACGACCTTTTCATTGAGGTATGTGTATTATGCTGGTTCTTAATTAGAATTTTAACTTCCATGGTTTTCGATAACATATTGGGAAGATATCCGCCATTCCTCCCAAGGAGAGGTCTTTACAATCGATTCAATCATTCATTTTGAAGAAGCGAGACTTACCACATGAATATTTCCAAAGAGGATTTATGTTATCAAAACTATTAAGACCATTGTCTAAAGGACAACTAAGTTTGGTGAATATAAATTTTGATGACAACCCCAGTGTCACATTCAATTACTTCTCTCATCCCCGCGATACAAAAGCTTGTATTAATGTTGTGCGTACAATGTAAAAGATCGTAAAGTCGAAGAACTTCGTGAAGTTGACAAAGATGATAAATTGACATTGGCGATGCTACGTAATATGGATTTGGAGATAACAACATATCCAGATTAAAATAAAAGGTAAAAGTGTTTCACACAAATACAGACGCACCTGAGGAGTATTTATACTCACTAATCAGGACAAGACAAGATAAAAGCCAGTCACAGCACAATATGTGTGTGATAGTAGCCAGTCACAGCATAACATGTGTGTGATGGTAATAACAAAAAAAAACAAAAAAAAGTTAAACCGAGTGGAAACCAGGTGTAACAAAAAGTAGACCAAGCTTATCAGCCATTATGCCCCTCAAGCTGTGTTGTTTGAGAAAAGACTGCAAGTCAAGAACACACAGCTTGTCCTTTAACAAATTGAACCTTGGTCCATGCAAGCCTTTGGTGAATATATCATCAATATGGGAAATAGTGGACACAAAAGAGACCTGCAATTGCTTTGCCTGTACCATCTCCTTGACAAAATGAAAATCTAGTGACATGTGCTTCATCTTGTTGTGAAAAGCAGGATTAGATGCAACAGATAAAGACCCCATGTTATCACAAGCCAACTGAGGTGGTGTAGGAAGAAAGATCTTAAAATCCTTAAGTAACTGCATAACCAAACCAACTCAGCAGCATCATGTGCAAGATCCATGTACTTAGCTTCAGTAAAAGACCTTGTAACAGTGGCTTATTTCTTGGACAATTAAGAAATAGGATTATTCCCAAAGAATAAACAGAAACCAGTAGTAGATCTTCTATCATCTGGTGAACCAGCCCAATCTGCATCACTGTATCCTTGAAGAATATGCAAGACTTTGGAGAAAAACAAGCCACGGTGCAAAGTAATTTTAATATACCTTGGTATCCTCTTTTCTGTAATAAGATGTATAGAAGTAGGTTTGTGCATAAATTGGCATACCTGATTAACAGAATATACTATTTCAGGTCTTGTCCAAGTAAGATACTGCAAGGCACCAACCAAGGATATATAAGCTGTAGGATCAGGAAGAGGATCACCATCTAAAGCACTCAATTTCATAGAAGAAAAAGCAGGACATGTGCATGGATTAGCACTAATCATATTATGCTTGTCAAGCAGATCCAAGGCATACTTGGTTTGACACAAGAATAAGCCAGAAGAATTTCTCTTAACCTCTAAGCCCAAGAAAAAATGAAGATCACCTAGATCCTTTATAGGAAATTGAGAACTTAATGTTTCAAGAATAGTAGTATAAGAGAGGAAGAGTTCCCTGCCAAGATAATGTCATCAACACACAGGAGAATTATAAGGATCTTCCCTTCATAGCACACAAACAGAGAAGTATCAACAGCAGAAGCAGTAAATCCTAGAGACAAAATAATTGAACCAAGCTTATCATACCAAGTTCTTGGGGCTTGTTACAGTCCATATAGCGACTTACACACATATTCAGGATGTTCAGGATCCACAAATCCAGGTGGTTGAGTCATATAAACCTCCCCCTTGAGCTCACCATGCAAGAATGCATTACTCACATCAAGTTATGAGATCTTCCAATTGTAAGAAATAACAATCGCCAGAATAAGTCTAATAGTAGTTGGTTTTGCAACAGGACTAAATGTATCATTAAAGTCCACACCTTAATGTTGATGAAACCTGTTAGCCACCAATCTAGTCTTGTATTTGTCTATAGAACTATCAGCTTTCTGCTTGATCCCAAATACCCATTTACACCCCACAATATTTTGAGAAGGATCATGTGGAACCTTAGACCAAGTGTCATTTTCCATGGGAGCATTATATTATTCACCCATAGCCACCTTCTACTTTGGATCCTTGTTTTCCTTTGTAAAACTTGTAGAAGTTATGGGAAGTGCAGTACTCAATAAAGCAATAGGCAATAATGCATTGAAGAAAAATAAGATTTTGGCTTAAAGATGCCAGACTTACCCCTAATTTTCATATCATGATCATTCTCAATTACTACAGGAGAAGGTGACACAGACTTTGTAGAAGTAGCATGTATTGAAGGGACAACAGAAAATAATGGGGCAACAGAAGGTAATGTGCCATTCTCAGAAGTGAATTGAGTTGCAATAATGGATGTATATGTAGGAACAGGCTTATTGACAAGGGTAGAGTATGGATGGACCATTTCATTGAACTACATGTCTAGAGACATAAACTCTGCCAGAGACAGGTTCTAGACACTTATATCCCTTTTGCTTACTGTTGTAACCAATAAAAACACAATGTAGGCTTCTTGGAGCTAATTTATGATAAGGTCTTAACCATGGAAAACAAAAGCTGCCAAAAGACATAAGACCATGATAGTCAGGCTTTTTATGAAATAACTTCTTAAAAGGTGAAACAAAAGATTGTGATCAGAAAGGTAGCCTATTGGTAGTGAAATTTGCAGTAAGGAAAGCATCTACCCAAAAGGACTCGGGAATATTGGATTGGATTAAAAAAGTTCTTCCAACATCTAACAAATGTCTGTGCTTAGCTTCAGCAACACCATTTTGCTCACTTGTATGTGGACAGGTTAATTCATGCCTAATATCATGCCAGGTCGTATAAGCTGGATTAACAATATCATTGTTTCCATTATGCCTATTAGTGAATTTCTCTGGACATTCAGTAGATCCATCAAGATAACCAGTAATGCGAAATTTGGTGAATTAAGCAGACAAGAGATTTCCAAGTGAGATAGTTATCTTCCTTCAGTTTGAATGGAATGATGTTAAGAAGTTGATTAAAAGGAATTTGAGCTATTGATTTCTGATTCGCCATGATAGAAACATAGAGAAAAATTAAAGAAGAAGATGAATCTGAATCTCAGAAAAACAAAGTGAATAAACACTGAACATTTGAAGAAATTACTGTAGAAAGATGTATCTGAGATTGAACGAAATTCATGAATGACGATTTTAAAAGAAAAATTGATCTGGATTGAAAGATCCTCTGATACCAAGATAACAATAGATCAAGATTAAAATAAAGGTAAAATTGTTTCACACAAATACGGATGAACCTGAGGAGTACTTATACTCACTAATCAGGACAAGACAAGATGAGAGCCAGTCACAGTACAACACGTGTGTGATGGTAATAACAGAAAAACAAATAAAAGATAAACCAAGTGTAAACCAGGTGTAAGAACAAGTAGACCAAGCTTATCAGCCATTACGTGGATGCTAATTACAGTCTTATACCTAAACACACAAATTCATCAACTTCATCAGCACAGTTTGCAAGGACACTCTTATAACAATATGGCATTATCATGGTGGGTGTCAAGTCGGAAAAGTTGTGAATTCAGATTATAAGGTGATGGGTGTTGATAACCTGCGTGTGATTGATGGTTCTACTTTCCTTGTTTCACCTGGTACAAATCCTCAAGCTACTGTTATGATAATGGGCAGGTATGTTCAGTGCATGGTGTCACTCTATTCAAATTTTACCTTTGTTTTGCTCAAAGTTCAGACCATAATATGCCATTTAAGGCAAGACATGGCAATACCTCTTCCCTGGCCAAACACGAAGCAGCACACGAACGGCTGTGCAGCCTACCGGCACTGGCGCGCATTGCACCACTGCTCATTTTTTTCTTTTTTTCTTTTTTTTTTTTTGACGAAAAGGTTCAGTTTATAAAAACTAAAAAAGGGGTATAAACCGTCACTTACAAAGCAAAAATCTAAATAAATTA
This sequence comes from Papaver californicum, assembly GCA_023531435.1. Lineage (NCBI taxonomy): Eukaryota > Viridiplantae > Streptophyta > Magnoliopsida > Ranunculales > Papaveraceae > Papaver > Papaver californicum. The sequence goes on along the minus strand of JAJJMC010014390.1, from coordinate 1,867,947 downwards.
AAAGACCACAACATTCCAATTGAACAAGATGCTGGTTATCGGGGTCCCGTTGATAAAATCTAATTCTGAAACCCATAAAATCAGAGTAGCTTTCACCTCCAGGATTATGTCTTCCGTTGTCTTGTTTTTTTCTTCAAAAGTTCTAGAATTTCTTTCTTTCCAAATATTCCATATCACTGCGTATGGAAACCATTCCCATAGTTTTTTGTTTCTTCCTGACAGTACATTGTGGCTCCAAGCTTTAAAATTCTGTTTCAGATTGTCATTCATACACCAAAATATTTATGTATACTCTTGACTGAACTTTTTTTTTTTTTGATGTGCAGATATATGGGAGTGAAAATATTAAGAGAAAGACTAGGAAGAGCAGGTGCGGGTGTATAAATAAATAGAACTCTAAATTGTAGTGCTGGAAAAAAATACGACCAATTAAATGTCGTGGAATTTGATTATTCTTCTTATTTTTCTATATCTATCTTAGATATAAATTTATTATTTTTATACATAATTAGCGAAGAAGAAGGAAAAAAAATGGAACAGGGACATATTACATTAATATATTGCTCGAGTTCTAACTTACTGGGTTAATTTCTCTTAGTTCCAGTTTTCTTTCCCTTTTTTTCCTTCTTCTGATATAAATGTGTTCCTTCTTCTGATATAAATGTGAATGTCACAGACATTGGTATTGTTCCTGTGTTAGTTCTGGACAGGCGGCCGACTCTAAAACACTTGAAAAACATCAGAGTGTAAACAAAAAAAAGAACTTTCGGCTGAATACCATGGACCAAGTAGAAGTCACTAAACCATAGCAAAAAAAACTAACAAACAGATGGTTCTTATATCTATCTCGGCAATATTTTCTAGATATGGGTATTCATGACCGGTGCTAGAGACTAGCACCTAGTGATCTCATTTCGGAGTCGAGTTTAATGATCTCACTTTGCGTCAAGTTTAATGATCTCATTTGACAGTCGAGTTTCCCAACTTTGCTGTTATTAAGTTGCCAAAAACGGCTACAGATATTACATTGTCACAATGAAGAAAGCACCATAGATCTAGTTTTGACTGAGGATGTAGGGAAATAACGTGAAACAATGTAGCCTAAACTAAGATATGGTATTAGCCATGCAAATCAAATTACCATGGTCTTGCAGAATTTAAGTTGTTCCTGACAGTATTATTACAAGGTGAGAAAAGAAAAAATTACATGTACAAAATGATTTTTTCCTATTAACATAAGTTACATGAATGAGCAAAAAAAAGAAAAAAAAAAATCAATCTTACCTCATCAGTTCGATTTCTCAAACTTGAAATCCTTTGCCGGTCACCAAAATAACCAATCCATTCTCCATGGTTAACTTCTGCAACCATTTTTTGAAGTTCTTTTGAAACTTTACAACCCTGTATCTCATATCTACCTGGATTGGTCATTGAAATGCTTATGAATGATGCGTATTCGCAAGTGTTCTTGACATTAATTAGTTTATAGCTGCATTGCTGTTCTTAACAGCATACAGAGACTTCAGCGAGGACCTGCCCATAGTCTGAGTGTAAATCGATGTTCACTCATGCTTCCGGCAGGTATTCCTCCCACCCTATCCCAAAACTGACTGCTTCTAACGGTTCTTAACGGTCCTGAACTAGAATGCCTTCTAAAAGATTCTAATGAACTTTTGTCAAAACCTGGTGAACTAGTGAATATGTCTGATACGGATAACGGCCTTGTCATTTCTTGAGAAGAATCAAAATCATAATCGATCATTCTATAATCAGCTCGTGAAGAAGGTTCTGGCTGTAGATCAGAACCGGTACTAGTTCTAGTATCATTTCTTAGAAGAGTTAAATCCTCTTGGCTAGAACTTTCTGATACTACTACATTACTTTCATCGCATTCATTACATACTAACTTTAAGGCTTGGACAACTTCACCCATAAAAGGACGGTTAGATACCTCTGGTTGTATGCACATTGAAGCTATCGCGGCTACTTTGGCTACACTGTCGAATGAAACAGACCCAATAGATGGATCGATGATCATTTCTAAGCTTTCCGAGTTACTGAGAAGCGGACGTGCCCAAGTAACCAAATTCTCTTGACCTTGTGGTCGTGACATGTCTACAGGTTTCCTTCCTGTCAGAAGCTCGAGAAGAACTACACCATAACTGTAAACATCACTCTTGACAAGAAGATGACCGGTCATTGCATATTCTGGAGCTACATATCTGAAAAAGGGAATTTCGGAACATGGATTTTAGGAGGTTACTGCAAGAATATAACTAGCTACCTATATGTAATCAGAAGATCTGAGCATAGTCATAATAAAGGCAATTTTGCCTTTAATCTACAGAAAGTTTTCATGAGAAAGGCGAAGAGAAGTCACTGGTAACAAATAGCTTACCACAAATAATAATTCAATAAAGAAAAAAGAATGAATTCATACCCAAAAGTTCCCATAATGTGAGTAGAGATATGCTTGTTTCCATCATCCAGGGCTGTTCTAGCCAAACCAAAATCAGACACCTTGGGAGTAAAATCATTCTCCAGCAAGATATTGCTGGACTTGAAATCCCGATGAATCACACGGGGATTTGAGTCTTCGTGTAAATAAGATAGACCACGAGCAGAACCAAGTGCAATCTTCAACCGTGAACTCCAATCAAGTGGCATAATTTTCTTTTCCACACCTGCAGCCCGCAATAAAACAAAACCAATGAAAATGTGCGAGTGTCTATTAATTTAAGAGAAAATGATGAATGTGAAATCGTTAAATTACCATGTAAGTGAGAATCCACGCTGCCATTTGGAACGAGCTCATAAACCAAGCATCGAGAACGTTCCTCTGTGCATATACCAATCAATTTTACCAAGTTCCTGTGATGCAGACGGCTAAGCATCTCAACCTCAGCCAAGAATTCTCGACCACCTTGCAGATCATTTCTTTTAAGAACTTTAACAGCCACCTTTGCGCCGCCATCAAGAATACCATAGTAAACAAGTCCAAAACCGCCTTCTCCAAGTATTTTTGTTTCATCGAAGTTATTTGTAGCTTTTAAAATCTCACCTATACTAAATGTTTTAGCTGATCCTGTATATTTTCCAATGCTAGAGCAAGATGTAGAGCTTAACCCACCTCCTAATATCAGGGCTTTGTCCATACCTGCTGAAAATTTCAATTTAGTTTTGGGTACTTTGATATCCAGTTGAACTGAAAGTACCACCTCACATGCAACGCTTGTTCCCATTGATATACTTTCATAACATTATTGTTTGTAACTACTATTATACTATATACTGGAAGTTGGTGGCAAAATAATTAGTAGCCAACAAAAAACCAAATACCGACTATTGCGGCTTAGGTAGTCCACAAACTATCTTTATGAATCCTGGTAGTTTTTCCATAAAAAATTAAGAAGAATAACTGGCAATTTAACGCCTGTTGTGAAATTATTACCTGAGGGTTTCAATGGTGGTACTAAGCCCAAATTGTGTCCCTGCTTTTGCAACAGAAGCCAAGCAGCTCCAATACATAATCCAATGACTATCACAGATGATAAAACTATGATAGAAATCATGTTACCACCAATCCCTCCTTTCTTTCTCATTTGAATATTAACTGCGAGAGGATGCATTGTCCTTGCGTGATTTCCATGAACAGAATTTAACCCTCCATTTAGCATGGAGGGAGCCGAAGGTGGTGAGGGAGGAAGGCCTAAAAGAGATTGAAAAGTTATCAGAAATACTTACGCCCAACACATTAACAAAGATAGATGGCAAAGAAAGAAGAAAACATATGCAAACGAGGTAGGGGGCTCTTAAAGTATACCTGGATATTCAACGTATAATACTTCGTGATCACCAAAGATAGAACTTTTAATGAAAACTCGTTTTTTCCAAAACTGTTCATAGGTAAAATGTGCTGTAGCATTGTCGAATTTTTCACCAAATGGTGCCAGATCAATGTGAACAATGGTCTTATCTAACTGTTGTCCATCTGCATTTGCTCCCATAATACGAACTTGACTTTGTTGCATAAAAACGCCGGCTGCTACTTCCTCAGCCAGTTCTGTAACTAAGGGGAAGAAGGTGATTAAAGCAACCTTAAAGCGAAGCCCAACTTGCATTGGCCAAACACAGCCACAGAATGCTCCTGGAGGTGTATTAACAAATGGCTCTATGCATGACACTGCCGTACAATCTACAAATCGAGAAAAAAGAACTCATTAGGGACGGAGTGAGGTCAAAGTTTAGCGACAGTTTCTGAGATCGAGGCCAAGTAAAGTAGTTTTAGTATAGACTTCAAATGTTAAAGTTTTGGTGTGTTGTGTTACCTTCATTAGGAGGTGGAGGAGGTAATGCTAGGACAGGTGTTGGAAAGTGAGGCTTCGATTTCGATCCAAAAGCTCCTAAAAAAGAAAGTTCAAAGGAAAGATGGACACAAAATAGAATCAAATAATTTAATCACCACAACTTACAACAAATGACCATCGGAAGCAAAATATTAAGGAAAAGTAAATTATAATAGTTCTTTATCCATACTTTTGGTTCCGCCAGTTGAAATTGTTGATATGGATGGAGGTGTGGGTGAAGGAGATGGGGAGGATGGGAAGTCACCAGGACCTGAAACGTAGACACTGCGTGAATTATTTATGAAATTATGCAACCACCTTGGCTTTACGAATAAGGTTTTCTACAAAAAAGTCAAAAAGGACTGTAAGACAAAAAATGGATCACTTTTCTGCAGTTTTAATCAGAGTCATTCGTGACATTATCATCTTTGGATGTGCCAAAGACGCCAAAAACGAAGGAATTCATTCTCCACACTCCTTTTACTTATCCTTTACAGGAATAGATTTTTGGTCAATCATTTACCTTTCTTCTTGGGTATATGAAGGTGGTGCCTTGGCCTACTTCTCTTCGGGAGTACAGTTGGAGGTTGTGAAGCTGCAGGAGAAATAAGAAAGCCTTCAATAGATATTAAGCATATTAAAGACGCAAATGCAACAACTTAATCAAATAAATAAATTCAAACAAAATTCCAAACCTTGGCCACCGGAAGGAGGAGTTAAATATGCTGGTTCAGGAGCAGATATTCTGGGCTTCCTACTTGGATAGTTGTGTCCATGTAATGAGCTTACGGGTGATGATGCGGGACTATGTAGCTTCTTGTGGGCATTATTAGGTTTCATGAGCTCTTGTGGTGCAGGAGTTATAACAGGAACATTATTGCTCGTTTGACCGACTCTGGGGGGAGGAGCTGATACTGGAGTAACAATGGGAGTGTCTGCCAAATACCAAAAGTCTTAAATGATTAGAAAGTGTGCAGCTTGTTGAGTTGCTGAACCTTAATTGTCAGAGTATATATCAAAAATGAAGGCACCAAACAGTTAAGCCCAAATATTATAGGAAAATGTGGAGGTGGGATAACAGACACTATACCTGGTGTTAGCGTATGAGACGAAGAAGTTGGTGGTATCGGGGGCGGAAGCCCTTTGATGGGCATTGGTGGTGGTGCTTGATTTCGTATTGGCGACGTTAATGGCGGTGACGAATTCTGTACAGGAGGCATCGGTGGAGGTGCTGAATTCTGTATTGGCAACAAAGGTGGAGGTGCTGAATTTTGTATTGGGAACATTGGTGGAGGTGCTGAATTTTGTGTCGGTAGCATTGGTGGTGGCGCTGAATTTTGTATTGGGAATATTGGTGGAGGCACTGAATTTTGTATTGGGAACATTGGTGGAGGTGCTGAATTTTGTGAGGGTAACATTGGTGGAGGCGCTGAATCTTGTATCGGCAACACCAGGGGTGGTGCTGAATTTTGTATTGGCAATGTCTGTGGAGGTGCTGAATTCTGTACTGGCAATGAAGTCGTGGGGGGTGCTGAATTTTGTATCGGCAACATTGGTGGAGGTGCTGAATTCTGTATTGGCAACATGGGTGGAGGTGCTGAATCTTGTATTGGGAACATTGGCGGCGGTGCTGAATCTTGTATCGGGAACAGTGGTGGAGGTGCTGAATTTTGCACCAGGAACATTGGTGGAGGCGCTGAATTTTCTATCGGCAACATTCGTGGAGGTGATGAATTTTCTATCGGGAACGTTAGTGGAGGTGCGGAACTTTGTATTGGCAGCATTTGTGGAGGATCCAAGTACAATGGTATCGACACAACTGGCCCTTCACTGTTCTGTGGAATAGGAGGGATACCCACTGTAGAATCTAAGGAACCTGAATCATTAAACCAACATTAGCATACCATTTCCAAAATTGAATTAAAAAACATTATGCCAATATTTAAATTCAATCAGCAATGTATTAACAATTACCTTCCAAGGGTGTGGCTGGACTTTCTGCATTGGTTGGTGGCGAGTTTTCATGGAAATCAGAGGGAGATGCTCTATCATCAGGAAGAACTACAGAAGAAGTTTCTTGCGACAGAGATATACTGAAACCTGCTAGACATGATTACAAAGAATGGTCGTAAACGAAACCTGTGGAATCTTAAACACTACTAGTGCAATATTACGAGTATCAAGTGTAGACCATGGGCTAAGAACTTGAAAGTATTGCATCTAAATGCCGAGGATACAACAACACCCCGGTTTGTAATTAGTATATGATAAAACAGAATGTTCTTGTGGATAATTAGATGGATTGTTTTCGCAATGGTATCATCCTCTATCTCTTAACACATAGTCTTGCTTGGACTTCCATTTTGTAAGCTTAAAAACTACCGACTCCCACAAATTGCCCGGCAAGTCATCGATTGTCTAATAGTAGTCAAATTAAACTGAAGAATCTAACAACTTCAACTTCATTATATTGTTTGTGATTTAAATTATCTAATCTCACTCAACATTTTCTACTTCATTTCCAAATTAGTACAGATTTTCAGTCATTTCCAGATCCCCAAATTATCCTAGAAAAGAAACTATTCCTACCTAACATGAATTTCTATCACATCAAGAAATAACCCAAACTGAGATATAAAAAAAAAAAGTAATGAAACTTAAGCTTCATTATTACCTGTAGTAGATCCATGAACTGCTATAGAGCTGATGATGATGAATAAGAAAAGTAGCATTATGAAATCAACCTCTTTCATTCTCATTCTCTCATCAAAAAACAAAATAATGAAGAAGAAATCTTGAAATCCACAAAGAAATTTAAAAACATAGGGTAATCTTCAAGTAAGAACAAACAAAAGAAAAAGCTAAGATTTTGAGAAGACCCACATTTAGTAGTAAGTAAGACTAGTAGTAACTGATAAGCAATGAGAAGAAGAAAATCTAAAAATCCTGAATTCTAATGTATTGCAATGGAAGAAATAAAGAGGAAAAAAAAAACATTTAATGAATTAATTTAGAGAATAACAAAAATTTATACTTTTTTCAGTAAAAAATTCTGTCATGCATGAGAGTGAGAGATAGAAAATAAGTTTTTATCAGTTACTACTGCAGACAACAGAGTACAGACAATTTACATACATATTCAAAGAACTGACAGAAACCCACTAACAGAGAGATGTACTGTAAAAATGTAGAAAAATGCATTAAGAAGGTGGGAGTGGGAGAGATTAAACATCATAAAAATTTAAGTAAGACCGTGAAAGCTGAACTTAAGAATCTTCATTAAGTAAAGAAGAAGAATTTAATAGATTTTCTTTTTTCCTTTTATGGGAGGGTGTTATATTATTATTTTTCAGCTTTGGGTTAAGTAAGAGTAATGAAGTGTTTGACTACTTTATGAATCATTTCTTTTGTTTTTATGGAATTTAGGCAAAGACAAGACAAAATGGTTTAGAGGTCAAACAACATTGACAGCTTAACACACACACACTTTATGCCAGTTTGGATACTTAGAAAAATCTTGTTTAGTAGTATAATCTTTGACATTTCTTCTTCCATGATAATGTAGCAATCGAAGTAAGTGGATCCTTAAAAGAATATGGATATTGCATACCCATGCACATGTGTTTTGTTATTTTATTTCATCACACACCTGCTCCGAGTTCTGTCTGGATTTGTGATTATGAAATTCCAGGTGGGTATTTTGATTATGAGTCCGGGCGCCCGCCCCCACGATATGCTAATCACTCTGAGCAGGAAAATTCGTTGGGTTGAAAACATATCGTATCGCCATAAATAAAATGGCTGTTAAGTGGCTTGATTGATCAAGTAGAACAGATTTTGAGAATCCAAAACCATGACACCAATACTTATATGAAATATGTGTACCAGAGAGATATTGGTTTCCTTCCTTGTAAGCAACAAAAGTTGAGAGCTTATAACCACGGTCCATGGCTACCGAACATGAGGAATATCAGAATTTCTCATTAAAAATACCAGATATTGTAATCTATGAGAAAGGAACAGTAAGATTGCTCATTTTCTTTCCATCCTTCCATGCAGTGTTTGGTCCAGAAATCAAACAAAATTTTCTTTATTACTCCTTAGATCATTTAGCCATGCACAAATGCCTATGAGGAACCTCGTACACCACTGATGCACACCCAAAGAGGTTATCCTGTTCCTAAGTACAAAAAATGAATAAAAGTCAAAGTAAAAAATAAAAAATAAGAATGGAATAATATATCACGACTATTACCGTGGGGTTACTAAATTTCATGGGTACTAAATTCATATAAATCAGAACAATCTTTGTCACAGAATCTACTGAATCGATAACTTCGATAGAATTCATAACCATTGGGAGTTATAACAGCGATGGAAAAATGAAAAGGATTCCTTATGGTCGCAGACCTAGCTGTAAAAATGTGGAAACAAGAGTGAGATAAGTAGCTCACATGATGATCTAATCCTCAAATTCACATAAGAATATATTACCAGGCTGTTGTTTTGGTCACATGACATTAGGTAAGCAAACCTACCTTTTTGTTTGCTCTGCTTTCGTTCTGAGATGGAACTTGAATGTTTCAACACTTGGTGTCGCAAAAAGAACATTAAAGTGACTTTTGTAAGAAAAATTTGGTTACACCACTGTGTGAATAGACCAAGGAACAACCTAGGTTGCACCGATATATAATACCCCAGTTGCATTTTCCCAAAGAATTTTATTACTAAAGCAAGAAAAATTTTGCTACAGAGTTCTGTAAAGGTATTTCATTGGCACAATGGAATAAACTAGTAAATTTTTCTGAAATTACGTAGATAATCATATATTTTCTAATTACGTAGTGTTAAAATTGCCCCCGGTTCCCACAAAATTCCTAAAATAAGAAGATATCTATATATGAGTGCTAAATTTCTTTTTGATGGAAAAAAACAATACCAATTGATACACCCCTGCAACTGAATTCCCGTCAGCGATGTTGAAATTCTAATATGAGTGCTAAAGTTAGAAGATTTCACTACAGTGGTTTATAAAGATGTTTTATTGGTACAATTAAAATATGAACCAGCTGTAAAAAGAACGGGTTTACCATACATGCTGGATATCAGAGAGTTGGATCAAATATTTGAAATTTTCTCTTAAAGCCATCGACCAGTATGATTTCTTTTTCTTTTCACAGCTTACAATTCCTCCAATCAGCCTTATCTGCCATGTCTAAGAGCCCCGCTATAACCTGCAAAAGTGATGAACAAGAGAAATCATGGTTTGCCTTTTTCGGAGCAGTTTAATGTCATACTCAAGAAATCTTTGTTTCACCTGGAGATAACTTTGGCAGTGAAAATTAACATAATGCCTCTGCATGCTGATGACATAAGAAACAATTACCTCTCGGCCAAATTGGACAGGAAATTTCTCGTTATCCTCCACAGAATGTGATAGTATTGTTCCATCTGGGAGTTCAACATAAAAGAAGCTGGATTTTCTGTCAACTTGTGCCCGCAATAATTTTCTTCCGTCGGAACTTTTATCATCTAATGTGAGAAAAATAAATACTTATAAAAAAATCATAACTATAATACAGTAATATGTATTTTATTATCTCATGCATTTAGTTTCTTAAGCTGGTGTAAGAATATATAGATACACCTCAACACAGCAAAAAGCCAAGAATGAAGGCATTGCAGCTTAAAATTACTTCATAAAAAGGAGAAAGGAGAATTTAGCAATTGAAATCCAACTTTTACCTGACTTCAGTGATACAAAATTAAAACCTAACTTTCCGGCAGCCAAATTAAAAAGTTTTGGAAGACCAGCTGCTTTTGGCAAAGGAATGGGAATAGCCTACACAACAAATTACCAATCAGTTTAGAAAATGATTTGGTATCTACCGATGAAATTGAAGGTAATGAAATACGAATATAACTGTGACTTGAGATTGTTTACCTGAAGATTGGCATGGGTCCCATGTTTGAAAACCCACTCAAAGAAAACAACTTGCTTACCCTGTTCCTTAAAGTACATCTTCAGAGCATTTTGGAATTTTTCTAGTTCAATTTCAGAATTTGGGTCTTCATAAAGGGAGTTCGGCAAATGTTCAATAGGTATAATCAGTATGTGGTCGTCAACAAGTGGCCCCTTTGCTAAGGCGAAATAATAGTTTTCTCCTATGCTAATGATGAGATGTGACTCAATGTTAGGACTTGATAAACAGAACCAACATTCTTTAGACCTGGAAAACAAATGTGACTATTGTTAGTACCATGAAAACAGATTACGCTTGTTTTCCAAATAGATATCGTATACTCACTTAGTCTACTGTCTACTACACAACCTAATCTGGTTGAGAAGAATCATAAACCCAAGCATAAAAGATATGGCACCAACCTTTCAGTTCTCTGGCTTTTTTGCACAATCTTGTCATCCTTGTCCGCCAAGCTATGCTTATAACTGCAATCAGGACCTTTTTCGCATTTACCTTTGATAATAAAGTCTATACAGACTCCTTTACGGCATTGCTCTCTAGCATCCATGTCATGCTGATAATTACATTTTTCACCTCGCGGACAGTTCCCAGAAGATATAAATTTGAAACATAAACCATCTCCAACTCCCTTCCTTTGCCGTTTTTGGGAGACATCGTAACGCCAATATTGATCTTCGTCAATACTATTACTAGGTCGTTTTGCTGCTTCCTTAGCAGGAGGTGCGTTTTGAACAGTTGTGTATGGAGATGAGGTGGTGTTTGGTGGTCTACTTGAAATCTCATCCGCAGACAGCATAGATCCTGGAGTAGGAGAAATCGCATGTATAAACTTCTGCAAAACAGTTGTGTGATCCACGAGTTATAAAATGATTAGTAGATATACCAAAGAGTGTCAAAAGTATGTTGTTGTTTTTTTTGCATGCTGCTGTGAACAGAACATGAACTCTACAGTAAACTTATCTTTAACAAAAAACTTATGAGACCGAAAAATCATGGTTATAAGATTAACACCTAAAAACCTAGTCCCCTATGGAAGTGACTGCTTCAATGAATGAAGGCAATATCTCACTGTCACCTCAGAATAGGGTGTTGGACTAGACAGTATGACAACAGGTGCAGAGTATAGACAATGCAATGATAGCAAGTAGCGACCATATTTCTACAATATAATGAAAACAAGAAAAGGAACCTGTTTGTCTTTGTTTCCAACAGGAGCAAGTCCTACAAAACGTGTCACATGCACAGCTTCATTATTAGAGTATGGTTCGCGGGAGTAAACTACACCTTTGGTACCCGCAAAATGATACCTATCAGACAAATACACAATCGGAATCTGAGAAAATAAGGAGAACCTCTTTCTTTCCTAGCATAGGAAAAGAGTATCATTGAAATGATTCAAGGATCACAAAACAAACTTACTGCAGAAATACCAGGCAAAGAAAGAAAAAAAGTGACTAGAAGGAAGCAAAAACATGGCCCAGATACAAAGTTCATACTTTCACAGTGATTGCTTCTCATCTGGCATACCATATTCCACAAATTTTAATATAAGGTTCATTGTTTCTGAAACCGCAAAAATGTTTGTAATATTGGTCGCTTGACAAGCTAAATTCAAAGTAAAACCAAGTCTACCACAAACAGTCGAGAATGCTAATCTCCAGCATTTGTACAAGAACCATGATAATGTTCATCTATTAACGATATATACTTATGAAGAAACCCATCTAGTACTGTATCTTGGTAAGAGCTTTCAGACAGTTTTATGTTTACTGGAATCAACTAACAAGATATCTAGTGCATATATTAACCCTGACAACTTAAACAATACAATTAAAAGTCTTCAGTTTATGATGAAGTGATATAATACTTCAAAATAAGGACTGGCTACACCAAATGAACAATTGACAGTATGCAGTGTTGGCTAGACTTGGTAAGAGCGTAAGAATATCATAGTCCACACATGCATCTATAGTGTTGAATCAGTTTCATATACCTACACAGAGAATTATGTATCTTCTCCAAAATAAACAAGCAAAACATATGCCACTAATATATGAACTCCAACCATCGCTTACCTTGGCTTGATCTCTGCAACCAACTTCGAAATTACAGGATCAGTCCCTGATGAATCTGAAACTCCAGGAGGAGCTTCTTTAATAACAGTTCCATTTGAAACTCCACTCGGCCATTCATTAGTAATTATATGTCAAGGAACTCAAGTAAACTAAGTAAACATAAACAAGTCCGTTAACAGTCCACAAACAAGTTAGACTAAAACTTGACTACCTCACTCCAAACTCGTGCAGCTATTCACAATCAATAAACAAACTGTGTATCTAAAACACCATAAAGAAAAACAAAGGATATCTGAGGAACAAATCAACTATCCCAGGTTCTTCTGCCCAAGCTTGCAATGCATCCACATCATCTTGACTATATGTTCCAAATAGTTGACCGCTTGACGAATGCCTACCCGATAAGTAGACCACCGATAACCCTATATCACAGAAAATCCTTCAAATGTTAATACACACTACCAATAACAGTTCACATTCTGAGTCCAAAGTTGAAAGAAAAAAACATGAAAAATGTAGGAATTGATTACCATGAAGAGTGAATTTGCCACTGCCTTTTAACCAAAAGAGATTATCACAAACCCTTAATCCATCCATCTTAAACCCTTGATTTTTAGGATCATTAGAAGCAACTGAAAGCACTTTGGGAGCACCAATTCCATAATCACCAATAAAATAAGTAGGGATTGAGATTTCAGACCTTCCTTGAATATAATCAAGAAATTCTTCATTGTGTTCAGGGGAATCAGGAAAGAACTGGCCAACACAGAGCAGTACATCAAATGGACCTGCTGATTTATTTACCTACAATAAAAAAAATTAGCAGCAATTAGTAAGAGAAGAAGAGTTGGAGAGAAATTTTGATAAACCTTAGAGAGAGTGAGAGGGAGAGAGATTTACCGTTGAGACTCGCTTGTAGAGCTGAGTAAGGCGGCCATTGACATCTCCACAGAGAAGAATCCGCGGAGGAGCCATTGCTGTAAGAGGGTAATGTATAAATTTGAAATCGGATTCTATAGCAGAACTGGTATAGAATTAAGGAAGTATGAGTATGATGAACTAATTTTGAAATAATTTCTGAATTTAGTTGCAGAGTGGGGAGTGGGAATGGTTCATGGGTCTGGGACTCTGTGGTTAAGCCAGGCTAAATCTAGTTGGATTTCTTTGGGATGTTATTCGGCTTCAAATTAGGCTCAACAATCATTAAAATGGAAGAAGCCTCTTTATGGGCGTACATGAATTTTATTAGGCATACAATCTTATAATGCTATCTAGGGCGGGTTGATAAGGGGTGTCTGATGAATAGCCGAATTACTAAGATCCTTAAATAGTTGAAATTACAAAAATATCATTTACTAATTTTTAGAACTAAACATAATCTAAATCAAATCAGATTTATAATATTCTCCTTCTTTTCTTTTCCAGCCGAATTTCTCCTTCAAAACGTAGATTTTAATTTTGCATCGCATACAATTAATCGTCGATTTGTAACTTTAATTATCTCTTATAGACATCTATAAAATGACTCATACGAAAGGTCCTTTCAAAGTAGAGGATTTAATTCTCAGAGTTGAAAAAGAAAAAGAAAAAGAAGTGGAACCACAAATTGCATTAAGTGAAGTGGGAGAAGAAGGAAAGGGAGAACCAAATCTTAACATGTATATTTGAAGGTACTTCCCACAACCGCATCTCGTATTTTCTTGCATTTGATTGAGAAATTCAGTTTAAATCGAGAGAAAAAACTAGAGTTTTAGACAATTACAGACTAAAGTTCGACTGATAATTAAAACGGATTATCAGCTGAACTTCGCATAGTTCTTCTTCCTGGAAGTGTTGAAGAACAATTCGGCTGATAATTAAAACAAATTATAAGCCGAACTTTTGTCTGGTCAGTTCAAAAATCTCACAAGTGGTGAAGTTCGGCTGATAATCAGAAAGCTCGGGACAGACAAACTTTTTTATCTTGCTAACATTACCCCAAGTAGTTTGGTTCGATTGATATTGGGTTATCAAAAATTAGTCGAACTTCTCTCAGTTACACAAGTAGAAATGTCTGGCTGATAATTGTTATTTAGGAACAAACGAGCTTTTATCTGTTGCTAGAGTTACACTTAGTGAGTGAAGTTCGGCTTATATTCGTATATTTCGGGACAACCGAACCTTTTGATTTTGTTATAGTTTTGAGACAAACTTATATTTTTAAGGAAAATCTTTTATGATTTCTACCAAAATATTTGTTATTTCAATAATTAATTAAGTTTTCTACTTTGTGTGCGTTAGGAACATAACTAAAGGTAAAAGGAGGAACATGGAGGTAACTCCTTCTACTTCTAAAACTCCTGATCCATGTGGAGGCCTCACCAAAAAATTAGGAGTCGGTAAAAGTGGGACCTTCAAATATGGAATTTCAGGTTCGGTTGTTATTCGTGAACCACCATCAGCCAACCAACATTTATTACTGATTAACATCCACATTTACATCGATAGTCGTATCTGTAGATGACAAAAGTATGCTTCTGCCAATATCTGCAGGCTGTTAACAGCTGAGAACTCAACAGAGCAGCTGAGGTCCAGAACCTGAACTTGGAATTGGATCTGAGAAAGCTGGGAGGTGTAGCTGAAAGCTAGTAGAATCCTTACGTACTCCGCCACGGTTCAATGTTCCATAATACTTGTGGGAGCTCCAGTTGCTCTATCTGCGGTTCCCTCCTAACACTTTAACTAGAAAGACAAGCCAGCCCAATGCACAAACCTTTGCATAGTTTTTCTCCGTTAAGGGCATCCACAGTCGTGCAATTACCCTCAAAGACTAAAGATCAAAAAATTTGATCTTTACCCCGCTGCAAGAACAACCATGGATAGTCAAGCGAGATGCTAGTGTTGCGCATACGGTTAAGCGAAGTGTTAGCGCTACGCTTGAGAAGACGGACGGGATACTGCAACTTCGCTTGCTACAGACGAGATAATAGTGTACAGCCTGAACCAAACGAAATCCCAGCTATTCGCACGAACCACAAACGAAATTCCAGCATTTCGCCTGGCCAAACGAAATTCCAACACTTCGTCTGAGAAAATTTTACGCGTGCGGAGAGAGCGTGTGATGGATTTTTACGGGCGGTACAACAACATTTCGCTTGGTTTTAACAGGCGAGGTACTGGGAGCTCGCTTCCCTTTTATGACCTCGCTCAAACCTAATTTTTCTCTTCTTTCTCTCCTGTAGCCGCACATTTTCAGTTCTTCCTCCTCATGTAGCCGCAAGGTGGTCCTCCAACAATCCCCATTTTCTCATCCCTAATTCAATAAACGAGAACCAAAAGTCCCGTATCATATTTTCATACTTCACTCAAGGTTTTTCCAAGCGCAATCAAGGTATCTTTTAACAAAAAAATTAGTATATATTAGTTTTGTTTTGTAAATTATTTTGATGATTTTATAGTTAAATTGGTTCTAAATGTTGTATGATTTACCATGTAATTATCATGTTATAAATTGATAATCAAATTATGATTATTTAGTCGTCGATGAGCGAATAATTTTAATCCTGTACAGTAAATTTTATCGATTAAACGTAATCTTTAATCGCACGGCTGTGGCATGGTTTTGTCGACTAAAGATCAAATAACATCTTTAATCCGGGTTTTGATCGCACCATTATAGTTGCTCTAAGGCTTTTTTTTTTTTTTTGAAGCATCGTTTCGCCTAGCTAGTCATGAATTCAAAGCAAGGTGTAAGAGAATATCATTATTTTCAAATTTAGATGATGTGGAACAATGCTGAAGTATAACACTGATTCCATCACTAAAATATATTACAAGTTGCAAAGCTGAATGATTGAATGATTTAGCGAAAAACTCCGTTACACTGAGTGCTGAAGGCACTAAAAAAGGGTGTTTAAAAAAATCTGAACGCCCACCGTGGGGCTCGAACCCACGACCACAAGGTTAAGAGCCTTGCGTTCTACCAACTGAGCTAGACGGGCGTTAATAAGAAAATTCCTAGATCATCATGAATAAATAAGGCTACTCCACGTATTCGTGTTGGACTTGTTTGGGTTGAACTTCTTATTCAACGGCCTCTCTGTATTGCTAGTGTCTGTGGGCTTCTCATGAAAAGATCTTGGGTTAACAATATGACTTGCTTGATCTATGTGTTTCAACTTCTACTAGCTTGGTATGTATTTCCTACATGCTAAATTTAAGTACCTATGTAAAAGAGAGAAAAAAAACTCATGTAAAAGAAAAGCAAGGAAAAGAGTCGAGAGATCCATATAATATTTCACCTCAATGCGGCTACATAATGTTAAATCCACATTGTCCAAATGTTAAAGACTAAGTAGAATAAAGGGACATTTCACCCTTGTAAATTTAATACGGAGTATATAGGTAGACTATAATGCATAATACAACCTTCTCCACTACTTTAATAACCATGGCTTATTAACGTGGTGCATAAGCATTGACGTAGAAAAACTAGTTTTTGTGAGACCCATATATTAGCTCGTGAATCTCAACTTCATTCCTAAAACATAATCCAATCCCTAAATGAAAAAAAAAAGAAAAGATATTATCTTAGAGATGATGACAGATTCATCATGTACTAAGGATACAAAAAAAAGATGGTGGTGTGAGGTCGTCCACAAATACAGATCAATCGTAAACGTTACAACGACCAATCGGTGACCAGTTCTATATATAGCTCTGTCTTGTTCTTTGTTTTTTCTTCCACCTTAATTAGCAGTAAAATTGTAACAAGACAGTAAGACACCGACCGACCATCATGTCCCACGGTAATAAAAGAGGCAGTGAACAGTAACATAAACAGGTATACCAAGATTACAGCCAGAATTACAAACACAAAGAGCCAAAAAAGTGCCCAATGGCTTACAAGACTCGACAAAATCTTAATTACTTGTCATAAGCCTATTCCAATCTTGAAATGAAAAAAGGCCTGATAGAATATCTCACAACCTGACCACTCCATAACTGCTTAACATACATCCTTTTTATGCCAAGCAATCTACAGAGAAATTAATTTCACCGTATCAATGTCTAAATTGTAAAGACTGAATTAGAGTACTCAATCACCATCCAGCTTGAAATGCTTAAAAAAAAAACCCATCTAGCTTGAATAATTTTAGGAATGCACCAAAATACTAATAGGTATTTGGATATCATAAACAAAAATCAGAAATAAAATATTTTTATTCTATAAAAAAAATTAAGTTTTTTATTTTTGAAAGTCATTCTGACATTATATACCGAGATTAATCTCTGATTTTTTACTTCTAATAATTAAAAAACAGCTTTCCAGATACCCTATAAAAAAACTCATTTTTTAATGCCCAATATTTTTATAACAGCAATTTCCGAGCAATTAAACTATAACATGCATATAACGAGCGTGCGGAACTTTTAATATAAAAGGGAGCAACATATAAATATCCATCTAAAAGAAAAAAAATAATAATCATGTAAACGCAAAAAGGAAAGGTAAAGGAAAGAGTCAAGTCATCCAAATTCCCAATCTTAACATAATATATTCACCTCAATGCGGCTACATGATGATAAAATCCACATTGTCCGGCAAAAGAAAGTTAAGATGATAAAGTAGAATAGAGGGACATTCACCATTTGCAAAGTTAATAGGTAGATTATGATGCATAGAGATACCTTCTCCACTACTTTAATGACCATCTGCGTGGCTTATTAATGTGGTTCGTATATATGCATTGAAGTAGAAAAACAAGTTTTATGAGATAATTAGCTCGTGGATCTCGACTTCAATCCAAACCCTAAAAGGGTTTGATGAGTACTACAGTTTTGACATCATCAGTAACTCTAAATGAACAAAACAGAAAAGATATTATCTTAGAGATGATGACAGATTCATCATGTACTTAAGGATACAAAGAAAAGATGGTGTGAAGTCGTTAACAAATACAAATTAATCGTGAACATTGCTACGACCCACCAGTCACCACTTTCTATATACAGTATAGCTTCTGTCTTGTCTTTGTTTTTTCTTCCATCTTAATTAGCACTAATTTTGTTTTGTTTTTTTAAAAAGAGACTGTAAGACACTGACCGACCATCCTGTTCCACGGTAATAAAAGAGAGTAAATGGTAACACAAAAATAGGGATCAATGGTTATGAACTTATGTAAGAGGCTGTAGCTTGTGCGGCCAAGTAATGCAGGAAGTTACCAAATTTTACCGAGAGTTACCAATTAAATAAAAAAAATTATTTGTTTTATCAGTAAATTAGATTAATAATCCTTAATTTATTTTTTATGGATTTAGAAGATAAATAAAAATAAACACTTAAATACTTAAAAAATTTTAATATATTTCTCTAATATCTTAAATTGGAAATTTTATCCAATTATATTCAATTTTTTAGAAAGCGGACTAAAATACCTTTTTAGAAAAACTAGTACGTCGGCTGTTATACATCTATTCAGACCCACATGAAATATCTGTTGATTGGCGTTACACATATCCCGCATGAAATATCTGTTGATGCACTAAATAAATCATTAAATTATTAAAAAAGTGTGATTGTGTATGATAATTAAAATGTAAGTTACGACTATTTTCATACGATAGGTTAATATAATGTGTGATAATATTACTATATAAGCTAACCATTTTTGACCTATAGAGTATAGGCTAATAATTATTAAAAAAATGTGCAACCATTTTATTTTGACTACATATATGTTAGGAGTTTATATATAAACTAACTTTTATAATGATATATAAAACGTTATTTCTCCGTGTGAATGAACGTATGTTAACTTTACATTTTGTTTCGTTTCACCTTCGCTTGATTTTATTACCAAAGATATGCAATAACAGTTTTGATTACATATTTACACATTAATTAAGTCAAATCACGCTTTGTTCTCCTTTTTTTTTGACGTACAAACAATTTAAATCGTATAATATATTATTAGTAGTTCAAACTTGGATGAAATCATGTAAGATATAGATTAAACTCAGATGAAATGAGTTTTATCTTAGCTTAAACCTGGATGAAACTAGTTTTATCCTGCATTCATTTTTTTTTCCCAAGATGTATCTAGTTTCATCCTGCATATTTTGATAAATAAACATTTGTTCTCAGGATGTATTTGTTTTCATCGTTCATATTTAGATATTTATTTATTTTTATGTTAAGGGTGATGGCGTTGTTTGTTATATTTTGTTACTATCGGAGGTGGTGGTGGTAGCAGTAATACGGTGCTTTGTTGTGGTTAAAAATGATTGTAGTGGTTGTGCTGGATCTTTTTTTTTAAATGGAACGGGTGGTAGTATAACTTTTCATATCTTGTTTTAAGTCAATATGCAACCAGTTTTATCATAACTATTTTTTGAATAATTTTTTTTCTTAGTTTAAGCCAGGATGTATCCAGTTTCATCCTAGCTATTTTTCGAATATTTTGTTCTATTTTAATTTAAGACAGGATACAACTAGTTTTATCCTAGCTATTTTTCTCAAAAAAAAACACTTTCGAATTTACTATCAACAATGGATCTTATTTTGTAGATAATTTAAAACCTTTTTCAAAAATATAAGTTTTATAAAAATTGGATATATATTTTGGAAATTATGAATTTTTTTGTGATTGGTTTTTAAATTGGAGAGAGAAAGGATAAAAAAGAGAACAAACATAGAAATAAGGGATATAATTGTCTAGAATTTTTGTTGTCCATTTTATCCATCCATAATTTTTACTTATCCACTTCAACCGTATTTTAATTTTTTTTTTGACAATAAACCCATTTTCTTTTATTTCATATGGATTTAGTAACTCTCGTAAATTTTGATAATCCATGTCGCAGCTACTAGCTAGAATCATGGTTGCCTTTTGAACTCATTATGCCTCGGAGACACAGTATACTAGCTTAGCTAGTTAGCTAAGACGTCCACCCCATTGCATAGTCATATCTTGGCGATTGAAGTCAGATCCCTATTGGTTCAAAAACTTACTAGAGCCTAAGAAAACTATTTTTTTCGCTTAAACTTATTATTCAATTTACCCAAAGATCTCTATACTCAAAATTGGTATAGTCCAAGTAATGTTTTCTTACTTAACTTCTTTGTTCTTGCAATGCCAAAACCAACATTAGCTTAAAAAAGTGCCATACTGCTACCGGATCAGTGTGACTTAGAAAATTACTCCATGTATTATATGACAATTGACTTTAGCATAATTATACTATATCGTTATAGGTAAAATATTGGTATCAGTATTAATTTGATTGCTTAGTGCTCATGTCGATAAGTAATTTAAACATCTACTCTTGACTTACTGTATGTAATATTATAATATTAGTTTCACACTTCATCGACTTATCTTGATGGTGGAGTGACACTAGTTTCAATTAAACTTCATTTTTACACAAAAGTATTCGTGAGTTGTGCACTTTACTTTCTACCTCGACCGGAGGAGGCCGACGATTCTAGTCGAGCATTTAAAGGTTGGAATTTGGGGGGTTTAGAATTGAGGTCTCTAACTCTGAGCTCAGGTGCACAATAGTAATCACTGCATGTGGGAACTATTTAGCAGGACAGTTGATTTGCTTCGTCTTTCCTATGGGGAAGGCCCGGAGAAATTGCAAGTTCCACTATCACCCCCTACGTAGAAGGGGCTTTCACCCCATGATAGATTTAGACAATATTGTAATACTCTCTCCTTTCAGGTTATAAATGTTGGGAAATGAAAATGATATTACTAAAATTAATAGTTTCTTACTT